>NDXB01009635.1:0-20936 GCA_002631895.1 Agapornis roseicollis
CTGTCTCACTGTGGCTGCAGGGCCAAGAACCAGGAATCAAAGCTGGGCAGGATTGGAGTAACTGAGCTTTGTTTTTCTCCAGACATAACATAAAGCAAATTAGGATGTGTGCATCCATAAATCTCCATGTCTGCTGCTGTTGCAGAGGTGGAAAGAGGAGGATGAGGGAGTGATGATGCATGGAGCACTTTATAAAAGATCTGTATCATCTCCAGTTTAGTTTTCCTTTTGCTTTATTTTCTCTTTTTATTATCATCCTTGATTCCAAAATGATAAGATTATGTTACTCCCTAAAAGCCCTTTCTGTCTATGGATTCAGCCTGTGGGCATCTTACATCTCCCTGGCTTTCATAACAAGCCACGGTTCCTTCATGTGAAACTGATGGGCAAACTGAGACCTTCAGTAATGAAGCAATTTTATTATAATTAGAATCATGGGGGGAGGGGGAAAGCCAACCCAAAACCCACATGAAGACATCTCAACTACATCCTGCTACCCCAAGGTAGAGCTTAGCTAAGTTTTAATTCTTCTCTAGGCAGAACCCAGGCTTTTGCGTCCAAGACCAGTTCATTAATTCCAAATCCATCCTTCCTACCTGCTCCAGATGAATCTGTGTTGGCTGCTTTCCATTCAACACATACACTCTGACCCTGGCAAACACAGCTTCTGCCCTAAATTGGTTTTCGCCTAGTGCAGATGCAGTTATTCTCTGGACTGAGTTGTTTGCAAACCTGAGAGATGGGAGGAAGTGAGGAGATTCCAGGCCTCCCTTGGGTCTGTTTTTCTGAAGCAAAACTGATTAGCCATTTCCCTGTGCTGGTTGGCAAACCCTCTCAACACTGTGTTTACACAAATCACAATAAGCCTAATTCAGGCAGCAAGACATGTGCAAACAGAAATCACTGCCAGATGCTCCTGCAGATGAGGACACTGAAGAAACCAGCAGCTAATTCAGTCACCAGCTCCGACAATCCCGGTTTTTAT
Organism: Agapornis roseicollis; assembly: GCA_002631895.1. Taxonomy (NCBI): domain Eukaryota; kingdom Metazoa; phylum Chordata; class Aves; order Psittaciformes; family Psittacidae; genus Agapornis; species Agapornis roseicollis. Next base: position 986 of record NDXB01009635.1, read on the forward strand.
GTTGGTAAACTTGGGGTAATGGAGCCCAGGAGATGTGGGGAACAAGGTCTGGAGATTTGCAGCTGATAAATGCATCCACAATAGGATGTCAGAGAGCACTTAAAACAATAATGTTTTGCAAGGGAATACCAGTGTTTTTCACTTGTACTGCAGTTATATGAATTTTATCCTATGTAAGGTTCATAAATTGTTGTCCTAAACAGACTATTCTGCAAACAGTTCACCAGTAAAGTGACTCCATAATCCTTAAAAGTAGGATTAGCAGAGGGTGAGCTTGAAGGAAAGAAGCCCAGATTCACCATCCACAGCCTGAATGCTGTCCACATCTCACCCTCGAGCTACAATAGGGACGGATGTGTTGGGGGACAATTTAATCTTAGCCGTGATTCTTCCATTTCCAGGAACAAATACTGTTTCTTGGAGATGAAGCCAATTGTTGAGCTGTTGTGTCAGGTCCTCTACATCTGGGCTAAATCCCAAGTGTTTAGCAATGCCTAGGAGTCAAAGATCGAAATGATGGATTCTGCACTTAGGAAAAAAGAATGCTGGGCACAAGGATAAACTGGGAGAGGAGTAGCTGGACAGCAGCCTTGCAAAAAAGGGATCTGGGGGTGCTGGCTGGTAGCAGGCAGGGGCCGTACCCATCAGACCTACATGAAGGCTAAAACTGAGCCTGCACATAGAGAGCAGAGGAGAACAGATTGGATATAAGGAAGAAATTCTTTACTGATAAGGTGCTGAGGCACTGGAATGGGTTGCCCAGGGAGGTTGTGAATGCCCCATCCTTGGCAGTGTTCAAGGCCAGGTTGGATAAAGTCTTGGGTGCCATGATTTAGTGTGGGGTGTCCCTGCTTATGGGAGGTGGGTTGGAACTGGGTGATCTTAAGGGCCTTTCCAACCCTGACTAATCTCTGATTCTCTGATTCTATAACAGAGTGTGCACAACACTAACCAAAAGCAAAGTGCTCACAGCTTAACACAGGAAGACAAAACACAGGCAGGGGAAACAAAGGCACAGTGCAGTGAAATGTCTGGGGCAAGGCCATCTGAGCAGTCACAGCAAGAAAGCACCATGTATCATCCTGTCGTGGTTTAAACCCAGCCACGCATCTTGTTCAGTCACTCAACCCCCCCTTTCTCGCCCTCCCCTGCTTCCAGAGAGATGAGGGGAGAATCAAAAGAATGCAACTTCCACAGGTTGAGATAAGAACAGTTCAGTAACTAAGGGATAACACAAATCACTGCTGCTACCACCAATAATAATAATGATAAAGGAAATAACAAGGGAAAAGAATACAGCATCTCACCAACCACCGACAGAAAACTCACAACACCCCAACCCAACCGAGTGCTGACCGACCACCTCTTCCAACCACCCCAAGAGAACTCGCCCTTCCGGGTCACTCCCAGTTATATCCTGGGCATGACATGCTATGGTATGGAATACCTCTTTGGTCAGTTTGGGTCCTGTCCCTGCTTCCTCCCGGCCCCCCCTCCCCCCACTCAGAGCATGAGGCTCACAAAGTCCTTGGTCAGGGCAAACATTGCTCAGCAACAACCAAAAACATCGGCCTTATCAGCCTTGTTCCCGGGCTAAGTCAAAACACAGCTACTAAAGAGNGGTATGGAATACCTATTTGGTCAGTTTGGGTCCTGTCCCTGCTTCCTCCCGGCCCCCCCTCCCCCCACTCAGAGCATGAGGCTCACAAAGTCCTTGGTCAGGGCAAACATTGCTCAGCAACAACCAAAAACATCGGCCTTATCAGCCTTGTTCCCGGGCTAAGTCAAAACACAGCTACTAAAGAGAAGAAAAACTGACTGCAACTGCTGAACCCAGGACACATCCCTAAGGTTTAGCTCCTGAGACCACACTATCTCTAACCCATCTGCTGCTAAGGACAAAGGAAAATCCCTTTTTCTCCCAGAATCATAGAATAGTTTGAGTTGGAAGGGACCTTCAAGGTCATTCAGTCCAAACCTCCTGCAATGAGCAGGGACATCTTCAGCTAGATCAGGTTGCCCAGAAACACATCCAGCCTGGCCTTGAATGGCTCCAGGGATGGTGCATCCACTACCAGAGAGGAAAGAATTTACCTCATGTTAGGCAGAGGCTAGAAGTGACTGCCAAGGTTGTCCTTAACTACAGCCTTACTTAACTTTGTGCTAGTAATTACAAAGGCAAGAGGAAAAACAAAGTTATGCATCAGCCCCTGTGAATAAATGAAACCATGATGTGCGATGTTCAGCAGCCTTCATTAAAAACTGTTATTAGATGCTAAAATTTGCTCTCTGTTGGGTGCCACGTGCATTTTATTAACTACAGTCAGAGGAATCAGACTTCAAAACAGTGGATTTTAATTTGAGTAGGGAAAGACACTTGTCTCTTGATGAGTAAAAATGGAGGAAGATAAGAGAAAACAGAAAATAGGAGAAGGGAAAGGAAGGGAGAGAAGGAGGGGAGGGGAGGAGGGAGGGGAAGGGAGAGGGGAGGGGGGTCAGCAAGGTTCAGCCCAAGCCTAACCCGGACCGGCTTGGTTCGGCTCGGCACAAGCCAGCCGGCCTGGCACAGTGCCTTGTCATGGCTGTCAAGGCCCGTAGGAAGGATTTACACACACGGTGAGGGGTTTAGCAGCCTGTTGGCAGAANGAGGAGAGGGGAGGGGAGGGAGGAGGGGAGGAGGGAGGGGAAAGGAGAGGGGAGGGGACGAGGGAGGGGAAGGGAGGGGAGAGGGGAGGGGAGGGGAAAGGGGAGGGGAGGGGAAGGTGTGAAAGAAAGTGGTTTTATATCAGTTTAGGGGCATTGCTGGTCTGATTTCATCTCTTGGTCACATCTCTGGTTTGCCAATTTAATTCCACCTGTTTCAGCAATGTAACTTTACTCAGTTAAAAGCAGTTTCAGGGAAGGAGAAATATGCTCTGAATTAATCTTGGGAATAAATTAAGGGAGAGCTCAGAGACAGAGGAGGGTGGTCCCAGAGGGCAAAAGGCTCAGTTTCTCAAAATGTAGCTCTAAATAATTAATGTCTTGTTTCAGGTCCCTAGTAATATACTTTTGCTGTGGGACTCCTGCTATTAAATGTATTACAAGTGCTCTGCATGAGTAACACCAGCTCACTAAGGATCTAATCTAAACTCTGCTCATCTCTTTGGTATGATTGTTTTCTCGTTACAAGTCAAAGAAAGGCACCCTCTTGCTTTCTGTCAGTTTTGGAAGGATAAAAGAGAAAATTACACTGCTTTGCTGTTCCCTTTTGAAAAATCCATTGGTTCCACCACAGAAGAATGGTAAAAAATACAGGTATTGCTTTGTAGTTATAATCCAGATTAATAGGACACAGCAAGCTTTATGGAGCAATGGAACATGGAAATCAAGACTTGACTTGATCTAAAGCAAATAAAGTCAAGGAATGACAAAGGTCATTGTAAGTGCCAGAGCCCAGGTCTGCTTAATACAGCAATGAATAGCAATAGGAATTCTCAGTGTGGTGTTGTCTCATTCCCATTTGATTCTTGTCAATGGGTGCCAAGGACATCTGGGCAGCAAGTACTTGTCTCCCTGATATCTCTTCTGCATTAGTCTATGTCCTGAGCCGCCCTGCAGAGAAGGACTTGGGAGTGCTGGTTGATAAGAAACTGAATATGAGCTGGCTTCAGTGTGCACTTGAGCCCAGAAACCAACCATGTGCTGGACTGCATCAAAAGGAGTGTGAGCAGTAGGTTGGATGAGATCCTGCCCCTCTACTCTGTTCTTGTGAGACCCTACTTGCAGAACTATGTGCAGTTCTGGTGTCCTCAGCATAAGGAGGATGTGGAGCTGTTGAAGTAAGTCCAGAGGAGGCCACAAGGATCATAGAATCATAGAATAGTTAGGGTTGGAAAGGATCTTAAGATCATTCAGTTCCAACCCCCTGCCATAAGCACTCACACTAAACCATGGCACCCAAGGCTTTGTCCAACCTGGCCTTGAACACTGCCAGGGATGGGGCACGCTCAGGGGCTGGAGCAGCTCCTCTATGAAGCCAGGCTGAGAACATTGGGGCTGTTCAGCCTGGCGAAGAGAAGCTGCGTAGAGACCTCAGAGCAGCTTCCAGTGTGTGAAGGGGGCTACAAGGATGCTGGAGAGGGACTTTTCATCAGGGATTGGAGTGATAGAACAAGGGGTGATGGGTTCAGACTGAAACAGGGACAGTTCAAGTTGAAGATAAGGAAGAAGCTCTTTAACATGAGGGTGCTGAGGCGCTGGCACAGGGTGCCCAGAGAAGCTGTGGCTGCCCCATCCCTGTCAGCATTCAAGGCCAGATTGGACAGATCCTTGGGTGACATGGTCTAGTGTGAGGAGACCTTCCCCATGGCAGGGAGTTGGAACTTTTCAACCCAAACCATTCTATGATTTTACACAACAAAATAATCTATTGGAAAAAAAACCCATTACCTGTAGCTTCAGCAAACACAAATTGAACTTGCCTGGTTTGGAAAGAGCTTTGGTGGAGTGAAGAAAGGTCTTGTGGCTTCAGGACTGTTCTGATACTGGAAGAGGTGTGTTATGAAGCCAAGGGACCCACTTGTCATATACCCTGTTTCAGAGAGGGCATCTGAGTGAGACAGCACATGTTGCACAATGTGCATCTCTGCAATCACATTTGGTCCGTAAAAGTCAAAAAAAACCCCATCTCCCCATGTCAGTGGTCACAGAATCACACAGCTTATAATAAAAGACATAAAATCACAGCTACAATGAATCACAGTAGAACAGAAGAGGGAAGGAGGCCACTGCTCGTATCATTAGAGCTTACCAAAGGGATTTGCTAAATCTGACTCCTGGTGACCCCAGGAAAAGGGCTTTGCTCTAAAACACAGGGTGGAATGTGACATCCCCAGTAGACTGAGCTGGGAGAAAAGATCTCTTCTAACTAAGGTTGACAACAGGTTCAAACAGAGTGTAGACTTTAGTTATAGCATGGAAAGAGCACTGAGATGACTGCTGAACAGCCAGCCCTAGTGCCCTGGACTCTTTGAAGCAGGCATTGACAGCCTGTGCCCTACACTGGAGCGTGGTGCTGTGTTTCCTGCTTCTATTTCTATCTAAAAGGCAAAAAGAAAAAAACAAAGGAAAGAAAAAAGGAAAAGGAAAAGAAGTCAAAAGCAGAGAAGAAAGCCCTGAGGGCCAGGACATATCCACTTCCTTCTTCTAGAATCATAAAATGGTTTGGGCATGGAGACCTCAGAGCAGCCTTCCAGCATCTGAAGGGGTCCTATAGGGATGCTGAGGAGGGGCTCTTCATTAGGAAGAATGTGTAGTGTAGTCACCTGTAGTGACAGGACAAGGAGTAACGGGTTCAAACTTAAACAGGGGAGGTTTAGATTGGATCTAAGGAAGAAATTCTTTCCTGTTAGGGTGCTGAGGCACTGGAATGGGTTGGCCAGGGAGGTTGTGAGTGCTCCATCCCTGGCAGTGTTCAAGGCCAGGTTGGATGAAGCCTTGGGTGCCATGGTTTAGTGTGAGGTGCCCCTGCTTATGGCAGGGGGGTTGGAACTGGATGATCTTAAGGTCCTTTCCAACCCTAACTATTCTATGACCTTAAATCTCTTCCAGTTCCAGTCCCCTGTCATGGGCAGGGACATCTTCCACTAGAGCAGATTGCTCCAAGCCACATCCAGCCTGATCTTGTACACTTCCATGGATTTCCATAGTGAGATGATATTGCCACCACACTGCAGAGGTTGGAGAAAAGGAGTCACACTTTGTTTGCAATTCAGGCTTCAGTGCTAAATGCAGTTTGCTTTTGATAGTCAGTGTCAGGAGGCCATCATCTTCCACACAGCAGCTCAGAGACTTTCCAAAGGCTAGCCTGAGATGCTGTCCTGCAAGCAAGAAGCTGATGTTGCCTTGCCAGCTGGAGGTGGTTGGAGTTGATTCTGTATCAAGACACTCAGATATGTAGATGATGTTTACAGAGCTGTCAGCTTTTTCAGGGTTTGTTCAGCATACACATAACCTGGGCACTATTTGGGCAATAAACTGTAATTTTTATGGCAGGAAAATCTCTTATGGAGGTGCAAACAACTCCACATCGACAACAACACTGAAAACTTCGTTGATTCAATGCATAGAATCATAGAGTGTTTGGGTTTGGAAGGCCCATCATATAGTTCCAACCCCATTGTCTGTCCAGCCTCCTAGTCTATTGGCCCAAGATTATGTCTCCTGATAGAATGATTCCAAGGGTCACTGGGCAGATGCTGTGGAGATAGGACTTTGTTGAATCCATTTGTCTGCACGTGTCTCATTTGTCTAACAGCTATCAGATCTAATGGTTCTATTAATTCTGTATCATTAGCAAAACTGCCAGAGAAAGAATACCCTGAACTCTGGTCTCAACAAGTTTCTTGATGTCTCTTACGTTAAACAGAAATTGAAAAGGATACAGAAATAGTTTCACTCCTATGACCCATGCTCAAGCTTTGCAAAGTCTACTGTTCACATCTAAAATGAATCTCCATCTCTCTAAAATTACCAAACCCAATTAATTTTGTACATTGCAGTCACTGGGCAGCAAAATGAATGTCTGGAGGATTTCTTGCCCCTCTATACCATTCTCTCAGGGCGATGAAAGTACTGTCTTGTGGATGGGAGCTATTCCATCTTGTGAATGGGAGCTGTGGGTTCCCCTCGCAAAGGTTTGAAACCCCAGTTTCAAGACACGAACTGAGGTACCTTTGGAGCTCAGGCACTTCAAGGCTTAGGGAGGAATGGGACTGAATTCTCTAGCTGTCCTATCTGCAAGGGAAAGTCCTGAATGTCTTTGTTTTGCATAGGGCTTGGTGGAAATGATCTTAAGGTCCTTTTCAACCCTAACTATTCTGTAATTCTATGATTCTATGAAATCCCCATCCTGTGGGTAGTGTACATCACTACTCACATCCTCATCAGACACCAAGTACTGTCTCAGTACATATTCTTATATCCATTATCCTTCATATTTGCACATCTAGGAAGAAAGTTAAGATGCAATTTAGTTGGGCCAATGTTATATTGACCTTGGATAGTACAGCTCATAAACAACATGTCCTTCCTCCTCACACCAGTGCATACCCTGTAACTTCCCTTTGCAATCACTGCCAGTTTCAGTTAAAAGTTGTGTTTCTGACAGGTGAGGTATGTACAGGCTGTGTTGATTTGATCAAATGTGCATAGAATTTCATGTGTCTCTTGCTGGATGAGACCCTTGGAGCTGGAACATTTGATTACATTAGAACATTAGATTACAAAGGAGAGTGAGGAAACAAAGAAGTGAATGGCTGGAAGAGAAGAACAGAAAGATACCTTTGAGTTGAGCATCTTGAGAGGTGCCTGGGTATTACAGTGACAAATGATACAGCACATGGAAAAGACAGATCAATAGCTTGAGAATGATTTTGCCTTCTCATTTTCCCAGACAGACTGTGTTATGCCAACTGATAATATCTAGAGTCCCAAGGGACTGTTAATGAGTCATGACTCACTATACACCCTTGAAATTATCACAAGGAGGGAAGCTGGGGCACTGAGGAATAGAGACTTACTGCTGTGGCTTGGCAGGCCTGTGGAATAGAAGTGAGACCTCAAAGATGCCCTTTGTGCGTTATCTGAGAACCACCTGCTCCACACAACATCTCAGAGTGAGAAATAGCTTGAATTTCAGCTATTCTTCCTCTTAATAAAAACGAGAAAATTGAATCCTCAAAGTGATCAGCCACCATTGATGAAAAATTAAAGACTGAGCCATGTTCGTGGAGGGATTAAAGAGTTCTGGGCTCCTGTAGAGAAATGCCCTATTGTTCATAAACCCCTTATGGATTTCAAGGAAGGAGGTCAAAGAGGGATTGTGTCAGGGCATCAAGATCTCTCTAGCTGGAAAGCAAGGGAAAGGAGAACACAGTGTTAAGAGTGTCTGGTTGCATTTCCTGGCTCTGTTAGTCACTATTGAAGGATTGTACTTCATCCAATCTCACTAATTGGGAGAATCATAGAATCATAGAATGGTTTGGGTTGGAAAGGACCTTAAGATCATCCAGTTCCAAGCCCCCTTCCATGGGCAGGGACACCTCACACTAGACCATGCTACCCAAGGCTCTGTTCAACCTGGCTTTGAACACTGCCAGCGATGGAGCATTCACAACTTCCTTGGGCAACCCATTCCAGTGCCTCACCACCCTCACAGTAAAGAATGTCTATGCCAAGAATTGATACCAAGTAAATGCTTAGCCTTCTGGAAGTGCACCGTGATAAAACATTGTTGTGATCTTTCCATAGTGTCATCTAAGAAATACTTTCTCTGTGTGGTGTGGTCACCACTGAAGAATGGACAATGCTAGTGCACCTCTATGAGAACAGGTCTGAATGTTGACTCCTGGCTTTTGTGGGAAATCATGGTAGAATGGTTGGCACTGATGATCTGAAGGTCCTTTCCAACCCAACCATTTCTATGATTCTATCTAAGTGGTACTGTCATTTTAACCCCTCCCACATGGGTGCAAAAGGCAATTAGAAAACATGAACTCACAACGTGAGTCTGCAGAAAGCCCAAGGATTGCTGGGTCTGAAATGAGCTGTTCCATCCTCTCCTCTGCACATGACCTTTGCATTTGGGATGGAAAAGTCAGTGACTTTGGTCCATTATAGTGAGAATGGCTGCCCCATCCCTGGCAGTGCTCAAGGCCAAGCTGCACAGGACTTGGAGCAACCTGCTCTAGTGGAAGGTGTCCCTGTCCATGGCAGGAGTGTGGAACTAGCTGATCTTTAAGATCCCTTCCAACCCGAACTGTTCTGTGACTCTATGCTGTAAGTATTAAAGTTCTATAAGCCTCTGTCTTCTTATCAGAGATGACCAACAGAGCCCAGCTTACCTGAGTGGAAGAGATCTTTACTCCCTGTTGTGTCCAGCAAGCTGTTTGTCCACACTTCTATAAACACGTACACTTTCACATTCTAGAGCAGTAGAGGTTTTTCCCCCATCAACTTTCCTTGCTCCTTAGCCTTAGTTTTTCAGATGCATCTTTGTCCAGTTTGACATTCAAATCAATACATATATAAAAGTTATAAATCATCTAGTTTGTCTGAAATGCCAACTTTCAGCATAGCCCTGAGAGCAGCTCAGCTGAGAAATACTTGAGAAACAAGATGGACAGAGAGGAAACCATTTGCAGTGCAGGGGCAGAACTGGCATTGCTTACTAGTTGACAAGTTCTTTTCACATGCTAATGATACTAGTGAGTGCTTTATTCACAGTACCTTATATGCTGCCTTTCCATCACTTGTTTGAAAAAGGAAAAGAGAAAAAGAAGATGACATTCATGTGACCCTATGGTGATAAATTAGGTTCTATAAAGCTGGAGAAAGAGAAAACAAACAAGCAAACAAACCAATCTTGAACTTACACAGAAAATGAGTTGTGTTTTCCCTGTATGTCATGGATTGAAAAAACAAATAGATTTAATTTTCACATTTCTGGTGTTGCTGTTAAAAAAAGAGACAAGGTTGCTTTAGGATTTGTTGTTAGTGACTGAATTATAAGTAGTAGGAGAAAATACCCTAAAAAACCTATGAAAATAAACACTGTTTTTCAAATATACATATATTGCATTCAAGGCCGCTTCTTCACCAGTAATACTTTTCCAATAACACAACTTTGTGAGCACAGAGGGGAGCTCCAAACTTTACAATCATGGTCCATAACATGTTGCATACATTTAACATGTTTTGTGGACAAGGAATACACACTGAGAGCTCAACTCAGTTGTTCACACAGGGCATTTCATGCCATTTGGGATGCTCTAGCATATTAGGGCTGGTAATTAGGAGTTACTCACACCCTTCCAGAGGAGCAGCGAGAGGCCAGTTTGTAAATACCAGGACATCTGAAAGGATGCACAGATGTCTTGGATTTAAGTAGAAAGGGACATAGTGAACAGAATGAGGGATAATGGAGATGGGTATTAAAAACTCCATCCAACCAAATACACGCATTTACTGTAGGCTAAGATGACTGATGAACACCATCCCTCTCTCACAGTGGGTCATATCTCCATTTCCTATAGAAAGATGCCTAGCAGGGTTGGTGAGGTGGACACATCTCTGTGGTGTGAATTTAGGGAACAATTCTCTTTCTCACACTGAGGCACTACATGATGTTTAAGGGTATACACATGGGACTGATTGGTAGGACACAGGACTCACAGGAGCATCTGCCCTTCTGTACCCCCAACTAGAAGCAGTGTGGGATTCTTAGAGCATCTCCAAAACTGACTACATGTGGGCAACTCCATAAAGCCCATACATCTTCAGACACCTAAAACTAGGTGAACCGAATCCTACTTATCCTGGCCTTGTTCCTCCTTTAATTCTGACATCTATATCCTTTTCTCATAATAACCTTTTCAGAGTGGTTTTGGCTACAGGAAATACTCTACAGATTGACTGCTACAGATTCATTATGCGAAGAAGTTGCCTTCACATTGCATAATATCATCTGTTGCATATTTTAATGTGAAAATACTGCTTCAGTGTGATTGCTTGTAAGAAAAGTTAAATAAATTTCCATCTAAGTATGGGAAATTTTAGATTCTCAGAGCTGGTGGCATTAAAAATGTCATCAGGAAATTCTGTCTGGCCACACACTCTGCGAAGAGAGAACATTTCACTGTTATCAGACAGGTTGTTAAATGACCTTTAAGCTCTTTCTTTCCCTTTTCCTCAGCAAGGCACTTTTAACATTGCAGAGTCCCCTGAATAAAAATCTCTCTAATAATAATTACATTACCCAGCTCCTGTGCATTTGTCCCTAGATGACTCCTAAGTAAAGCCCACTAAACTGCAGGAAGCTTGGTTAGTTACAGCCATTTTAGACCACAGCCTTGGAGAAAAGAGGATTACTCACCGGAGGTGATAAATGACCTGAGGGCATTGAGTCTCCAGTGGATCAAAGGACATGAGCTGGTTTTTTCACAATAGTATTATTGTCCTTTATGCTTTGGCTCCAGTTTTTGCTGTTCCCGTAGCCCTAACCTTTCCCTCACTGTGTATGACAATGGCCTCCAAATCTATACAGAACTTCTCCAGTTGCATAAGTTGCAGTAGCTCAGTGACCTTTTATTATTCCCTTTCAAAGAATGAAGTTTCTCTGTGAGTCATAAAAAATGGGTCCTACTGGTCTTAAAGTTGGTGTGACAAACAAGCTCTCAGTGTTTCCCAGCTCCATTCCCTGTCACACCTAGAGTCACTGGCTTCCAACAGCCTCATACTATCCATGAAATAAGCTTACCCAAAACATATCCCCTGCCATCACTGTTGCTTCTCCTCTTGTTATTTTCTCATGCCCTACTCATCCCAAGCCCATTTTTCCGGGACAGAAGTCACACTACACAGATGTATGAGGAGGTGGATATTCCATTTTGAAAGCTGGAATTAATTCTTCTGTCTCTTGAATATCTTTTGCAGATTTTAGACATATCCAGGAGATGCAAGGACTTACACGACACATGTCTGAAAAGTTCTCTTTGTATCATCCAGGAACTGTGTGTGAACCAACTGACTATGCTTTCCTCAAGGACAGTGCCTGCACTAGGAGCCTGAGGTTCAAGAGCAACGCCTGCAGTTTACATAGCAAGGTTAAACAGCTTTGAGACTTTCATCTTGAGATGGGAAACTTCAAAGGAAGGAGGAAGCACTCACAGGAGTCATCTTCATTGCCATTTGAGTCAAGGGGTTTTGGTAAGGAGCTTGTATCATGTAGCAGAGATGCTTACACTGATTGGACAAGTCACACCTTGAGCTCCATGGTCTCCCTTGACTGGATCTCCATTGATTACAGTTGGATCCTGGGTGTCCAGGTCAGACAGGCACACTGACACTGTAGGCACAAAGTTAGGGAGTGCTCATCTGTGCTTGTAACTCAGTTCATAGACATTTCTTAACACTTCTGTTAAGAGCAGCTGAATACAGTGCAAAGCTCAGGAAAAAACACCCGAAAACCTCACGTGTGTGCAGACTGAGCTGACGCATCCCATTTGAACAGCCCAGAGAGGTGGCACATGCCCCATCCCTGGAAGCATTCAGGGTCAGACTGGGCAGAGCTCTGAGCAATCTGATCTAGCTGAAGATGTCCCTGCTCAGGCCAGGGGTGTTAAAGGGTCCTTTAAAGGTCCCTTCTAAGCCATTCTATGGTTCCATGATCTTTGGGACAAATGTGAAGCGAGAATCAAGGGCAACACAAAGACTAAGACCTATCGGACATGCTCTCTCACATCCTGGGTATCACTTCCCTTTGCCCTTTTCTTCTCTTGCTTCCTGCTGCTCCCCAAAGCCCAGGCCACTTGCAAGGTAAAACCCCCTCCATTCCTGCAGCACTGAAGCAATTCCCTTCTCTGCTGCCGTGCTGGTGCTGTTCCCCTCCTCTCTGCCCAGTTCATGCTGACTTTTCACAGTGCAGTGATTGCTTAAAGCCGTTTTAGCACCAGCCTTGAAAGCGAGCTGATTTGTAAGGCACGGAGCTGATTTGTAAGGCACGGACACCCCCTCCTGGCTACTAAGCTGAAAAGAAGTATCCTGGATATCAATAATCATGAGCTTGTTTCAGAAGAGGCAGCCATGCATGCAATGGTCTCAGCAAAGCAGCTCTCATGAATACATCGGGAGAACACCCTGAGCATTCATGAGAGGTGCTGGCACAAAAGCAATTGCTTAATGCAGCAGGGAAATCACTCGGTTATAAAGGCAGTTTATACTTTGCGTATTTCTTTTATTGACTGTTTTTTATTATTTCCTAAAGAAAGAGGAATAGAGAGAGAAAACAATAGTAATGGCATTACATAAAACGTTAACAGACCAGAACTTGCTGATCCATAAACCTGGCTGACAAAAGACATGATGACAGCAACGTGGAGACAAGGAAATCTGTGTGTTGAACCTTTTCATCTAATATGAGATTGTCACCCTGATAATGAGACATCCAAAGTGAAACTGATACTCAATTAAAACCTACAACTCGAAGCAAAACAAACTAAACTCTGCTTTCAGGTATGGGCCTGGGAAGTATCAGTATTTGTAGGGATGTCTAGAAACGGGATGTTTCTTTGGACCTGCTGTTCTCACCTGAGCATCTGGTGCCAGGTCCACCAACATCATGTCCTTCATTCAGTGATGGCACATGGGAGTTTAGGAGTGGCCACACCAAGTTGGCCTACAGGCCCATGCAACACCATGTCTGCTTAATTAGGATGCTATTTCAGCTTCTGACAATATCTGTGGGAGAAGATCCTGAATCAGGTATCTTGTATTTGAACTTTAAATTGCTTTTCTTCCACAGTTTGCCCCATTGCTTTGTGAACCCATCTAAATCTGCATCACCTACAGGCCTCTGTAGCAAAGAGTTCCACAGTTTGAGGTGATAAAGATACGATAAAGAACCAATCTTCTTTTCTTTGTTCTGAATTTGCCGCCCTCAAGCTCTCGGTTTTTGAACCTGGAGACTCTGTGGGCAATTCTTTCCTATCTGTTTTAGCCACTAAACAGTTTAATAGACTTCTTTCATACCATTGTCCCTTTTCTGGGCTAAAGAGTCCTGACCTGAAGACTCCTGCACCATGGGATGCACTGAAGGGATTCCTTTTCCCATTACCCCTGCTTGACAAAGAAGTGCTCCATTTTCCTTTTGCCATGGTTTCTAATGGTAGGTGATGGAGTCAGCTCTCTACAGTGTTGAAAAGGTAGTGGGAGGAAAAAGCAAACTTGCAGATATGAAACATTTAGTATTCCTATTCCTTCTTTCCTGTCAAAATCAGCAAACGTAGCACATCTCCATCTCCTGGTTTTTTACAGCAGGTGTGGGAAGAAGCAGCAAGCATTCCCACTTGTCCTAGCAAACAAGCTAAAACTTGCACTGGCACACATTTCCCATACAAGGGCTTAAGTGGCCTGAAATGGGACCCAGCTTTTCACATAGACATTCACTGTGGTTCCTGGGGATAGAATCTGGCATAGCTGCTTGAAGGCATCTTGGTACTGTGAGTTATTTAGCTGCTGCCTTCAGTGCATGAAAGATTCCCACAAGGCAACACAAATCAATGTCTTGTGGCTAGTTTTAGCAAGGGGAAAATGACTCTGTGAGAGACACTCTACACTCACTGTCCACACAAGCCCCCCAGCCTGAGAGATGCTGGTTGCAATGACGATAAAAGATGCATGGGAAGTCAGGAAATTCGTACTCTGAGCCTTGCCATAGTCTTAATGTGAGGCACTGGAGCCATTTCCATAACACCATGACTTAGTTTCTAATCTGAAAGAAAACAACACAACAACAGGTGTCATCTTGTCTCTAGCCTTGCTGTGCATCTCTAAACTCAGTTCAAGTGAGTTAAGGGTTCAAGGTTCACCTGGAAGGTGCCTACATGCAGTTGTAATACCACTGTTCACTAGCTCCCATCATCATCTTCTTTCCACAAGCTGTGCATAGCCTTTAGGCTAGCCATTTATCTCAATCATTGAGCTTTAATAATTACACTATTGCCACATCTTGTCTTAGAATTATATAGAACAAGTAGGGGTGGAAAGGACCTTAAGATCATTTAGTTCCAACCCCCTGCCATGGGCAGGGACACCTCATACTAAACCATGTCACCCAAGACTGTCCAGCCTGGCCAAACTTGGGTCATTTACCTGTTTCCTCCTTTCATCAACCCTATTCAATGCATAAGGATAAATCAAGTGCAGAAACCCTCACCGAACCTATGGCTGTTGGTTCAGATGAGCCTGATTTCCAGCCTATTCTGATCCCTGGACTCCTATCTCAGCCTTGTGACAATACTTTCATCAGCCTTACCCTATCCTGCAGTCAAACTCTTCATCTGAAGAGAAGAAATTCTTCCTAGTTACAAAGCAATCCTGACCACTGACTGAAAGAGAATGAGCAGCACAATCCACCCTTTTCATGGTCTTTAAAAGCCAAGTTCATCTGTGCTGCTTTTAGGATGTCCAACTTGGACATCTGCCCGGCTTGCACCAGGACCATGTTATTGCAGCACCCCAGCAATGGCACTTTGCTCAGGAGGCATTTGCTCAGTGGTTTAGTGCCACAAGCTGGCATAGAGCCTGCCCAACCTCCAGCTGTGTTGGAATCTCCTACACGCCTGCCGTAAGCCTGTCACATCCCTCAGCTGCTATTACCTAACAAACACGGTTCTGGGGTGCACCATCTCTCCCTCCTGGCAGTGATCTCCTGTTTTCACCCTAACATTTTGACATCTTTCTGCTAATGCTGATTCCTGTTATGATAATGATGAGAATTATCTTGGTATATAGAATTCCTCCTCTACCAGACTTATTCAGACTTTATATTATGATACTCTTTGTTAGTACACCTGAGGTAAAGCACAGCAGCTGTTTCACACAGCCCTATGGCTTCAAGAAGAGGTTGAGGGCGAGAAGGGACAAGTATTGCCAAAGGGAATTTAAGGTATCAGAATGCTAATGAAATGCTCACACTGCAGAATGTGTATTTTCTTTAAGTAAGAGCAATCCATCACTGCTGAACAACTGATACCTAGGAAATGAGAGATGCATTATCATCTGGGTTATATAAATCAAAACCATGGACACCCTTGTAAAGATGTGATAACTGGTTATTGCTGTGAGTGGAGGAGTTGCAGGCATGAGGTTCTGTTATGGTTTGTACACACAGTCCATGTGTCCTCCCAGGGCATCCACTTCCCACTGGCTCCCTCACAGTCAAGTTGATCCAGAAATCAGGCAACATAAGAGCACCAGAAGTTGACCTGCTACCCCTACCATCAGCCATACTCTTTGTTCATAGACAAAAATGATGCCTTCAAAGGCCAGGCAAGTAATCGTGTGGTGGGTTCGTCTTGTACCTCAAACAACAATAACTTCTAACCTCACAGACCAGGGGAGCAGATGTGCTGTTGTGAAAGTCCAGTATAACATAGACATTGGAGGCCATGGATGTGGGTGCTCAGTTCCTTATACTTCCAGGGCATTGGAAATGTCTACAGTGGGAAAGTCCCTCTTATCTACACTGATGGCCACCATGCACCATCTTCCCCATGTTGGCCAGTAGGTGTTGACATTGCCATGGCTGTTTCACTGTCCCAATGACTGCACTACCCCACTCACATACGTCCTTATGGTCACTATAAAGCTTTGGGGTGAATATTCAGGAATGTCTTCAGAAAAAGGCATTGATTCTCCTCCAGTTCCTCCAGTTTGGAGTCTGCAAGCTTCAAGGGACCGCTACCAATGCTAGTTAGTGCCAATCAGCTTGTAAGTGCATCTAGCAAGCAAGACCAGCAGTGACTTGATACCCTTTTTAACACTGTCAGATGCAATCATTTCTTCCCTTGCCTGCTTTATTTACTCTCCTCTTTGGGAACTTTGGTATTCTCAAGTTGAACAGTGCGATTTGCTCTGGGTGATGAATGGCTTATAGACATATAAACGTACATTTGCTGTTTGAGGTCATAAAACACAGTGACCACAGTAGTAAGTAGCCTGTTCACAGGCTAATGTTGTTCTAAATAGGCTAACCAGCTGAACAATTGGAGCTATTCATCAGCAGTAACTTTTCCATTGCTTTCTATTACAATGTCACTATGTCCACATTGAAAATGCATTTACGTATTAATCCCAATTCTGTTTTCCTCAAGGTCAGTGGACAAAATGAAGCACCAAAGCAATCCAAGCAGTCCTTCTGCTGTTGCTTGTTTTATTAAAATTCATGGCCTACCTTATCATTTTTGGTAAGCAAAAAAGCTATGTTAAAGCCGACAGCTCTATCAAAGGCAGATAAAATTTGGAGTACAGGAGTTTCAATCTCTATTTCCTTTTCTCCTAATGCAAAATGGCATGTAGCTCCTTTTGCTCTCTTCCTTTCATCTTACATGTGCTTTATCTTCACAATAGCAACAACACCACCTCTTTGACTTTTGGAGCAGAGGACCCAATGTACTCAACTACTGTNTTTCCTTTTCTCCTAATGCAAAATGGCATGTAGCTCCTTTTGCTCTCTTCCTTTCATCTTACATGTGCTTTATCTTCACAATAGCAACAACACCACCTCTTTGACTTTTGGAGCAGAGGACCCAATGTACTCAACTACTGTGACCACCTGCCTCGTCCAGGAAATATACCCATCCACAACTCCCTGTAAGAAAGAGCCACAAGGCAGATTTTAAGTCTTGTTCCTGTTGTCACATTCTTTTCCCACTCCTGTTCCCTATCTTGGATATTTTATGATTGGATTGTCCTGAGGAAGCTGGGATTGAAAGCTGATATCCTCTGGTTTTCCCAGTCTCTTTGAGGTCAGCAACCAGCACAGTCCAAGTCTAGGTACATAGACTTACAGAATGGTTTGGGTTGGAAAAGATACTAAGATCATCCAGTTCCAACCCCCTGCTGTGGACAGGGATGCCTCACACTAGAATGTATTGCCCAAGGCTCTAGGGTTCAAAGTCCAACCTGGCTTTGAACACTGACAGGGATGGAGCATGCACCATTTCTCTGGGCACCCTGTGCCAGCACCTCAGCACCCTCACAGTAAAGAGCTTCTTCCTTATATCTAACCTTAACTTTCCCTGTTTCAGTTTGAACCCATCACCCCTTGTGCTATCACTACGTTCCCTGATAAGAGTCCCTCTCCTGCATCCTTGTAGCCCTCTTCAGACACTGGAAGCTGCTCTGAGGTCTCCATGCAGCTTCTTTTCTCTAGGCTTAACAGCCCCAGCTTTCTTAGTCTGCATATGATCTCCTTCTCTTAGCTTGCACCAAGATAGTATAGCCTATGTCTTTACAGAATGTTTCTTAGCTCGGGGGAAACACATGGTGACAAAATTGGGATCACTGTCTTAGTGTAAGAGCTACCTGATTTATGGCCTCTTTGAGACTTTCTCCTTAGGTTTTAGACTGATTTTCTTCTAAATGTAGGACAGTGATTCCTAATGGCAGATCAGCAGGAATTTCCCACCTACTCCTTTGGTGTGAGTTCTCCATGCAAGCTGAAGCATCCTCAAATAAAAAGAAACATGTCTTAGCTAGCAGCACTGATGTGATGGCTGCAGTGAGTCTGATCTGTGGCTCTGTCAGGCAGTCATACCACCTTAAGCAGAATCAAGGAGACATGGAAATGGCATTAGGTTTTGAGGTCTGCCTGCAGATTACCTCTGATAGCTACTGAATTAGTGTGAACACTTATGGCCCACAAAACACTGCACAGCAAATAGGAGCCCCTGATTTGAGAAACAGAGCCCTAAAATACAATAGCTGGAGCCTAATGTCCTAGAGAGTTGATGTAGAGGATGGGAGAAAGACTAAAGTCTCTTCTCAAGACAAAGTCACCAGCAGTCACCCCAGAGATAGACTTCAGTTTCTGCTGGATCCTGATTTCCTTCTAGTCCAGTGATGTCCCTGTTGAATGCAAAAGGGCTTAGAGACCTTTCCAGCATATTGCTGGATCTACAGACTATGTATGCAGCGAATGCACAAGCACCAGCAAGACGTTTCCAGCTGTCATTATCTTCAGTTAGGATGCTGCTGCCCTGCTCCCGTTGTCTGATGATTTATTAAGAGCTATTTATGCCTGAGCCAATATTTCCTTCTGTTACCCTATCTATTTGCAGTGTCCTCTGCAGCTCCACTACATTGCTTTGATTTATGATTCACGCTATTTTATTTCCTTCAGAGTTCTGCTGTATTTATTTATGTTGCCCTGAAGAGCCCATTTGCAAATGTACCAGTCCCAGCAACTTCAGCCAGGCCCCCCTCCCTGCCGGCACACAATATCATCTCCTTCTTTTGAATAAGTCATTGCTCTTATGGAGAGCAATACATTTCCATGAGAATTTTTCATATAAGACCCAATGTGGGGTCATTGGTAAATATCTCTCACCTGTTAATGGGGATGATCTGAATTTCTGTAGTGGTTTTTAATAGGCAAAGGTGTAACTAAGACATTCGTTAAAAAAATTAGCTGTTGTAACTAG
The DNA here is from genome assembly GCA_002631895.1 of Agapornis roseicollis. Classification (NCBI taxonomy): domain Eukaryota; kingdom Metazoa; phylum Chordata; class Aves; order Psittaciformes; family Psittacidae; genus Agapornis; species Agapornis roseicollis. Next base: position 20,011 of record NDXB01009635.1, read on the forward strand.
TTTTCTTTAATGGGGGAGGGGAATACATGGTTATGTAACTTTATTAGACTAAGATAAATACATAGGCTTCTATAAAAGCCCTGTTTCTCTTGTCTTATAGAATATGCAAAAATCCCCTTGCTATCTGAGCCGGGATGAAATTCTAGGACACTGAAACCAGAGAGGCAGCAAAGATTCATTCCCTGCAGCCATTTCCCAGTATATATCAGGACTATTTCAAATATTCTGCGCAACAGCACCCCTTTCCCTCCCTTTCAACAGCCTTGTGGGTATTTCCACTCTGACTCCATCTGTCTCCTTTTCTTTTATGCCACCTAATAGTTGTTTCCCAGTTCCATCATCATCTATAACGTCTTTGGCACCACTGATGAGTAACTGTAGAGGATATCAGTGGGTCTCTATTAGAGTGTATTTATTCTGCAGAGTAATAACTACACCTTTTTATCTCAATGGGAGATCTGTATAGTACTGAGGGCTTGACTTAACATTGCATGATGGAGAGAGACTGTACCCTCATCACAGGCCTTGACATCAATCAGAGTGTTGGAGGGGTCTGTTGTTTCTCATGGTGCATTGTCTTGTTGCAAACCTTGTTACCATACATCAGGCAAGAACGCCAGATCATTGAACTTCTCCTGGATGTGACCACTCTTTGTATTACATTCTCATGATTCCCCCTGGAGTCAAAACATTTGTTTGGCTGAGAAACACTTTGCTCCTAGTACTAAATGAAGGAGTACTTGTGCTAGTGGGTCCCACAAACCCACCCCATACCTGAAGCTGATTGTCCCTTCCTACCATGCAATTACAGATACCCTATCTCACTTGTACCACTGTTTTCCACTGCTTTGCCACACTTTTCCCTTTCCACAAGCACAAATAAACTTCATACTACCCCACTGTATCCCTTTCTGATGGCTTACACT
>NDXB01009637.1:14332-61078 GCA_002631895.1 Agapornis roseicollis
CCCCCCCCCCCGCCAGTGCCCTGACAGTTGTGTTACTACAGCGACAGAAACAATCATCCTGTTTGTTAGTCATATCCCAAACTAGCAGACTTGCACAGTGGAGTTAGCCTTTGCTAATTGCTGCTCCTATAATCTAAAGAGTCAGGATAAAAATCAGATCTTAATTTGGTCAGTCATACAGCAATTCATGCCATCCCTGATGATCAGCATTTGCTCCTTGTGAGTGAATGCGCCATAGTTCATTCTGTTACAGTCACAGACAGTCTCAATTTTGGGATATAGTTATCAGCAAAATTTTGAGAGGTTTAGTAATATTGTCTCTTGATGTATGGGATGCCACAAGTTGTGTAGCTTGGGGAAAAGCACTTAAAAAACCTCCATAGTTCGCACTTTTTCTAACAACAGACTGCTATTTATTATTGGCAAGAACAGAGCACGGGCTTTAGAATTTAAGCAAAAAGACCTCTGGCAATGAGGAAATGAGCCTAGACATTTTTCATGAATGGGGCAGAGCTGCTTAACTCTGACTGGCTTGTTTTCTTTTCTTCCTATTCACATCACTCAAGTCCCACCTTCCTGCCTTAAAAGGCATCTCGTTCCCTGGCAGCAAGACAAGTATCTGTTTGATGTCAGCACCCTTTTATTTGCTTAAAAGCATCTTTTTTTCAAGCCAGTAAATTGAAAATGACTACCGCGTCGAGAACTAGCCAATTTCCAGCACTCTCTGCAGAACTGGTCTGCTTTCACGTTTGAGAGATATCATTAATTTTCTAATGAATAATGAGATCAGAGAGCTTGCATGCTGTATTATGTGTAGGAAAATGCTTATGTAAATCAGTAAGGCTGCGGTAGCTTCCCAGGGGAACTTTAAAGCTTATCATATCATTAAATCTGATAACAATTCATTTTTTTAAGCAATGCAAGGAAAAAGAAGAAAAGTCTATTCACTGCCTATTTGTAATAATATGTTTATAATATGAAAGAGAAAGGAAGGCTACTAGATCATATATGAAAAAACACAACCAAAAATTCCTTAGGCTTTGCAAGCTGCACCCTTTATTGAGGGAAAGGCAGCCCATATATTTACATAGCTGAACCTTGTGAAATACGTTGAATGCAATGAAAACATTGTCATAGTCCAGTGCTGGCAATCAATGTGGGTTACACTTTTCCAGGCTCCCTGAAACAGATTTCAAAACTCTTCTAGCACATCACTACCAGTGACCTTAGAGGCACCTTCCTCATATTCTGCTGCTTCTTCCTTCCCATGTTAATAATGAGCTCAACAAAATGAAAGTGTCTACCTTCCTTTTAACTTCCTTTTAGCATCTCAGTGACAAGAATAGTTTTGATTTGTACTGGAGCTAAAGAAAGACATTAGGATACCATTTTCCCAGTGGGACCAAAAGCTGCTCCATGGATTCTATTCATCACATTTATCACCTAGAGAATGTTTAATTAATCTTCCTGTTTCCTTCCTCCCCTGCCTGTGCCGAATGTAAACAACATTTGATCTGCCAGTGCTGTTAAGTCTGCAAGTTATATATTGATCCAGCATCACTTGTTTCTCTGAAAAGTCAAAAGTCACAGCATCACTTTTCTTGGGTTGAACTCCTACAGAAATATGCCCATTCTTGTGTTTAGTACTCTTGAGCCTTGGACAGTCCTGCCAGGTAGCCCTGCTTCTCTGGATTTGTGGGGAGAAGTGCCTCATGGGATGAGAGCTCTGTGTGTAACTTAGCAGAGAAAGGTAGTGGGTAGGGTAATTGTGGCTACCTGCAAACATGCTGCTGCAAAAAATATCATTCCTGGAGTTTTTAAAGGGGGCTGTGGAAGACAGATGCAGGAACTTGGTGCTTATCAGCTCTACATCTTTTAGAGTATCCTTTGGTATACTTCTTTCTCAATGTGTAGTCATAAACTTCCCCCCTAACATAGGGCAGTTGCTACATCCCTTCCCATCTCTCCTACACATAAGGTCATAGGTGAGCCTTAGGGGATGAGACATGTTCTTACTGCTATTACGTTGGGTAATCAGTGATGATTCATTGAATAATAACTAATAATATTGTGCACTTTGCAGCTTTCTCCTTGAATCTTACAGCATTTAAAAAAACAAAACAAAACAAAACAACCTTGCTTCTTCCTAGGAACACAAAGATGGATTTAAAATGAGGTACTTTCCATTAACCCAACCTGATGTGACACATCCTCTTGCTCCATATGGTGCAGGGTTGCAGTGACCTCCACCAGCAATCTACAAGAAGTCCTAAGTGAGTAATACTGGGTGCTGGGGGAGTATATGTTGGTAGGTCTATGCTGATAGGAAGACAGGAGATTCCTCTTTTTATCCTAGACTGTTCCCACTTCCATGCTACATATTAGATTCATGTTTTTCTACATTTGTTAGGAAGGGGGGAAGAATGCATCTGTTCCTCAGAGATGATGAACTGAAATTGGCCCTGATTCAGGAAAAAACGTCTATTCAGGATAGCACTTAAACTGAGACATAAGTGCCAGCCTGAATAGGGACAGAGTTAAGCCTCTGTTTAAATGCTTTCCTGAACAGGGGTCATTAACACTAGCTCTCTCACTGAACAATGGATTATTACTAATGGAAGCAGCTAGCATTCAGATAGGCATCCAAACTTTTTTGCGCTTTCTTTAACTTCACTATTTTCTGCTGCTACTTGCAGGCCAGTTGGCTGCTGCACACTTAGATATCTGAAGAAGAGAAGGCTCCCAGCAATCTGCCAAGAGAGCCATTCAACTTTGAAGTGCTGGTTTGGAGGGTAATGGCATGAGGTGGAGAATCAAAAGTGTCATGAGGCAGGTGGGGACTCTCTTTGAACTGGAGGAGTTTCTGTTGAAAACTTGGTCAGCTGATTACCAAGTAGTAATACTGAGAAAAATTACAAAACAGCACAAATAAACATTTTGGCTGATTGCAAAATAAATCTGATTTTTTTCAATGTCTTGTCAGAAAACTAAGCAGGTTTTGTTCTGTCATCAGCATAAATAATTGAATGTTGCCTGTCAAACTGTGAATAAAATGGACTTATCCATAAAAAGACAGTTTAACAAAGCATATGGATTCATTCAAAACTCTTTTCAAACACTTTTCCCTTCCCTAGTATAAATTTTTGGATGTATTTCTCATATACAGATCATCCACAGACAGCTAAGTGGAATTCAGCTGTATTTGCTAGCTGACCTCTTCTGCTCTCCAGTTTATGAGGTAATGCAAGACCAGAAGCAAAAGGATCACCAGTGAGAGACCAACTGCACATATAGATTATGTGCACATTTAGCTCTGCATACGGCAGGCTTATTTATTATGGAACTTTTGGCATAGTTCATGAACCTCCATGTACTGTGCACCAGTTATGTTATTTCTGCTTAATCATGGGAGACTGTGGCCTTCAGGAAGGAGATGACAGTAAGGACAGTGTTAGGCAGGGCTTTGAAAGCCTCTAATGGGGCTCAGTGTCCAGTGTAGAAACTGGTGGGACAAGGTAATGTGTCTGGAAATGTGCATAGGTCATTAATTTGATTTTTGCAACATGATTTACTGAAGGTGAATTGAGCTCAACCAAACTGCTTCCTTCTATTATAAAATCTCTATATTATCTCACTTGTGGGTGAGAGAAAAGCGGTATATGTCATTTACCTCCACTTCCTCAAAGCTTTTGACAGTGTCTCCTACAGTATTCTTGTATTCAAGTTAGGATATTATGATCTGCATGGGTAAAAAGCTGCTTGGATGATAGAGCTCAAAGGGCAGTGGCTAATAGGTGTTAATCTACCTGAATGCATAGAACGGACTCTGTAGGTGTCTCTAATAGACCCTGTTGAACATCTTTATCAGTGGCATGGAGGGGTGGTGGAGTACTTAAGTTTGCAGATGTCATCAAATTGCAGGCATCAGTAAATTTTTACAAGCTCAGGAATGTTGCATCCCAACTAGAAGGAAGTGCAGCAGGAGGGCCAGGAGACCTCCTTGGATGGATAAGGAGCTGCTGAAGAAACTTAGAGGGAAAAAAGAGGCTTATAAAAGGTGGCTGCAAGGCCAGACAACCTGGGAAGAATGCATGGATGTTGTCCATGAAGCTAGGGACCAAGTTAGGAAAGCTAAGGCCCAGTTAGGATTAAACATGGCTAGGCGTGAGAAAGATAACATGAAGGGATTCTATAATTCCATTGCAAATAAAAGACAGACTAGGGACAATGTGGACGCCCTCCAGAAACTATCAGGAGAACTGGCTACCCTGGATTTGGAGAAGGCTGAAGTTCTGAATGACTTCTTTGCCTCGGTCTTCACTGGCAAAGGCTCTGACTGCACCACCCAAGTCTTGGAAGTCAGACACAGGGACTGTGAGAATGAAGACCTTGGGCCCACTGTGGGAGAGGATCTGGTTAGAGAACATCTTAAGAACCTGAATGTGCACAAGTCCATGGGACCTGATAAAATCCATCCGCGGGTCCTGCAGGAGCTGGTGAGTGAAGTTGCTAAGCCACTGTCCATCATATTTGAGAGATCATGGCAGTCAGGTGAAGTTCCCGAAGACTGGAAAAGGGAAATATAACCCCTATTTTCAAGAAAGGGAAAATGGATGACCCAGGGAATTACAGACCAGTCAGTCTCACCTCTGTGCATGGCAAAATCTTGGAGCAGATTCTCCTGGAAGGCATGCTAAGGCACATGAAAAACAACGAGGTGCTTGGTGACAGCCAGCATGGCTTCACTAGGGGGAAATCCTGCCTGACCAATTTGGTGGCCCTCTCTGATGGGGCTATGGAACTGATGGACAGGGGTAGAGCAGTTGACGTCATCTACCTGGACTTGTGCAAAGCGTTCGACACTGTCCCACACAACATCCTTGTGTCTAAATTGGAGAGACATCANAAACAACGAGGTGCTTGGTGACAGCCAGCATGGCTTCACTAGGGGGAAATCCTGCCTGACCAATTTGGTGGCCCTCTCTGATGGGGCTATGGAACTGATGGACAGGGGTAGAGCAGTTGACGTCATCTACCTGGACTTGTGCAAAGCGTTCGACACTGTCCCACACAACATCCTTGTCTCTAAATTGGAGAGACATCAGTTTGATAGGTGGAGCACTTGGTGGATAAAGAACTGCTTGGATGGCTGCATGCAAAGAGTTGTGGTCAATGGCTCAGTGTCTGGCTGGAGGCCAGTGATGAGTGGTGTCCCTCAGGGATCGGTGTTGGGACCGGTCTTGTTTAACATCTTTGTTGCTGACATGGACAGTGGGATTGAGTGCACCCTCAGCAAGTTTGCCAATGACACCAAACTGTGTGGTTTGGAGGATACGCTGGAGGGAAGGAATGCCATCCAGAGGGACCTTGACACGCTTGTGAGGTGGGCTGATGCCAGGCTCATGAAGTTTAACCATGACAAGTGCAAGGTCCTACACCTGGGTCGGGGCAATCCCAGGCACAGCTACAGGTTGGGCAAAGAGGAGATTCAGAGCAGCCCTGCAGAGAAGGACTTGGAGGTGGGGGTCAAGGAGAAAATGAACATGAGCCAACTGCAGTGTGTGCTTGCAGCCCAGAAAGCCAACCATATACTGGGCTGCATCAAAATGAGCGTGACCAGCAGGTCGAGGAAGCAGATCCTGCCCCTCTATTCTGCTCTCGTAAGACCTCACCTGCAGTATTTTGTGCAGTTCTGTGTCCTCAACATAAAAAGGACATGGAGCTGTTGGAACAAGTCCAGAGGAGGCCACGAGGATGATCAGGGGACTGGAGCATCTCCCATACGAAGACAGGCTGGGAAAGTTGGGGCTGTTCAGCCTGGAGAAGAGAAGGCTGTGTGGAGACCTCATAGCAGCCTTCCAGTATCTGAAGGGGGGCTATAGGGATGCTGGGGAGGGACTCTTCATTAGGGACTATAGTGACAGGACAAGGGGTAATGGGCTCAAACCGAAACAGGGGAGGTTTAGATTGGATATAAGGAAGAAGTTCTTTCCTGTGAGGGTGGTGAGGCACTGGAATGGGCTGCCCAGGGAGGTTGTGAGTGCTCCATCCCTGGCAGTGTTTAAGGCCATGATGGACAAAGCCTTGGGTGGCATGGTTTAGTGTGCGATGTCCCTGCTTATGGCAGGGGGGTTGGAACTAGATGATCTTAAGGTCCTTTCCAACCCTAACTATTCTATGATTCTATTCTAAGAAAGTTGTGAGTGCTCCATCCCTGGCAGTGTTTAAGGCCATGATGGACAAAGCCTTGGGTGGCATGGTTTAGTGTGCGATGTCCCTGCTTATGGCAGGGGGGTTGGAACTAGATGATCTTAAGGTCCTTTCCAACCCTAACTATTCTATGATTCTATTCTAAGAAAGTTGTGAGTGCTCCATCCCTGGCAGTGTTCAAGGCCAGGTTGGATAGAACCTTCTGTCGCATGATTTAGTGTGAGGTGTCCCTGCCCATGGCAGGGGGGTTAGAACTAGATGGTCTTAAGGTCCTTTCCAACCGTAACTATTCTATGATTCTAAATATGTTGTTGGCAGGGTGCCATTCAGAGGCACCTAGGCAGGATGGAGGAATGGGACAACAGGAACCTGACAAAATTCATCAAGGCCAAATGCCAGATTTTGGAAAAAACAACTCCTGGTAATGGTACAAGCTGGGAACTGGGCAGCTGGAGAGCAGACCTGCTGAAAGTGACCTCCTTTGTAGACAGCAAGCTGAACATGAGCCAGTAGCGTGCCCTGGAAAGAAAATACGCTGGGCAGTATTAGCAGAATAATAGCCAGCATGTTGAGGGAAGTGATTATCACCCTCTACTCAGCACTTTTTAGATGATAACAAGCACACAGCATTCAGTACTCAACCCCCAGAAGAAGTAAGACATTGACAAAGTGGAGAGAGTTCAGCAGAGGGACCCCAAGAGAAGGCTGGAGTGTGTACTCCATGCAGAGATGCAGAGGGAATAGGGCTTGTTCAGCTTTGAGAAGAGAAGGCTTTTCACAGTGGTGCATATCAGGAGAACAAGAGACAACATAAATTGACAGAAGGGAGTTTCTGATTAGACATAAGGAAAAGCTTTTCAATCATAAGGTCATTCATGACTTGTAACAGGTTGCCCTGACAAAATTGTGTAGTTTCTGTCTGTGAAGGTTTTCAGATCAAGCCCTGAACAACAGGCTCTGATCTCTAGCTCAAATCTCTAGTTGACCTTATGAGGTCCCTTCCCAAACTCATTTTCCCTATGACACCGTCCTACAACTTAGACTCGTAATGATCTCCCTTCTCTATTCTTGTTTTCACAGTCCTGCACTCCTCTTTCAGATCTCAGAGCTGTCTTTCATCAAGGATGAGTTCAGAACTGTACATCTGAGTAGAGAGAGGAGGAGAAATCTGAGAGTGAGGCAATCACTGCAGGGTCAGAAATGGGTACTTGTCAGGATTAGATTTTGTTGATGGATTTGACAAAAAACCTTGAAGTAGTGACTGATGGATGTAACCAGTTTGCCTTTACATTGAAAATCTTTACATTTTCAAAGGAGCATGGACCTTGGAATTAGAGTTACTGTTATAACAGTGAAAAATAGAAATAAAATTGAGCTCTGTATTGCAAATATCTGTAACATGATATGGTAGAACAACAGTTCTTCAAACTCTTTTCTTAACACTCAGATTTCTGAATTTAACATGCCAGTTCTAAAGTCACCTGAAGGACCTGGTTCTGCTTTTGAGCTCATGTTGAAAATAACCCGCTAGTGCCAAAGCTACCATGTTGATTCATCAGTGCCGTAAATTTGCATCCTGTATGGATTTACATGACTATTGAATTATGCAGTGTGTAAAGTTCTTTTGTAGGATTGTGTGAGTGACCTCTTTCCGATTGCTGAAATCAGTGTTGTAGAATTATGATGCTATTCTTTCTGACACACTCTTCATATTTCAAGGAATGAGTACTTCTAAATAACACTGCATGCCCAAGAAATAGTTATGAGTTTCACCCAAGCGCTTGAGTAACTGAAAATGTTACATCCTTAACATTCCACTTCTGTGGTGTTACAAACCATCTGATGTTGGTATGAAGGCTAACTCTAATTGCTGGATGATGACAAGAAAGTACTGGTATTTAATTTTGGCATGTATTTTTGCATTTATTGAATGACATCAGTTTCAGCAGGCTGCCCATGGATCAATGAAACACTGACATTATTCATTCATAAAGCTGGACAGAAACATCCTCTCTTGTGAGCAGGAAATACAAGACATGCTACAAAAATAACCACCTAACATTATGCTGTGCCTCTTTCAAGGCACAGGGAACATACCTGCTGTGTTGGTATATATTGACAGAAAGTACACAAAATGAGACATGTGTTTTGTCTCTCATGAAGTCAGATATACATTCCCTTCTCTTTTGAAAAAGTATTTAGAGGTACTGGATTATTATTTGTATATTTGGGTATGTTTTATAATTGATTGAAGCCTTTATGCTTGAATTTCTTGCTGTAATAAAGGGTGAGTACAAGGGAAGAGTCTCTTGGTCTGCAGAAGTCACCAGGATTCGTAAAGTATCTGTGCAGGAGGTCCAACCTGTAAAGAAAAGAGGTGATGGTGAGTGGAAAATCAAAGACCTGCCATTGAATGAGAAGGTAACGAAAATACCTAATTTGGGCTGTGGGGATTGGGTTTGAGTTGCCATTTGGTCAGATTTATAGCAAAACCTGTGACCCTGCTTCTCCCATGCATCCCAGAGCTAAATCTCTCCCACATTCTTCCTTTCCCAAATTGCTCTGTTTCTCCATGTGAGTAACTGAATATTTGTTGTAGCCGAAAACAAGAAAGAAATTTGCTAGCACATGGCATAGGACACTCACCCAATTTCTAAGGTCAAACTTTCTTGACTAAGATGCACTTCCTTGGAGATGTTGCATTTGGATAAGGTGGCTGCTCCTGCTGACTGATTCCCAACTTCATCCAGGCAGAAGGGCCCCTAGTCAATGGGAAACTGCAGAAAAGCAGGAGCAGTGGCACAGAGGCAGCAGCTTGGGAGCTGGCTGTGTGGTAAGGCTGGAGAACAGTGAGCCGGAGAAGTGGGAGTGGAAGACCCTGAAAGGGAGATAGGACTTTACTGCAGCTTGTCAGCGGATCAGACATAGCCATAGCAGAAGAAAACAGGGCCTTGGCCTGCAGGAAAGGCACTGGGATAGAAGCATCCCGATAGGATGTCTGCCTTATTGCTCTTGTATGGTCTGCACACAGGGGCTCAGCTAGGAAGGGTTGTTTTGTTCTTTTCCCTGTAACCACCCTTGAAGTTCTGCCTAGGACATTTGCAACATTTTGCTCTGGCTTCTCCAGCAGATCTACTGTTCGTTGTTCCATTGAGGACTGTGCGTGTTGATGCAAACCCAGTGAAGGCTGCAGCCTGTAATATGCTTCTGAATCCTTTGGTGCTTACACAAGAATTTCAGATATCAATCCAAATTAGCATGGGGTGACAAAGGACTACTGTGCCACAGCACACATGCCACCGTCTACTGGTGGTGTGGCTTGTACTAGCAGCAGTCTGGGTGCATGTGGGAGCTTGACAGAATTTGCATGGGCACTGCTTCCAGTTTCTGAGGTCCTGTCTCAACCTTACTTTGCTCTAATTTTGGGTTCTTATTTCTTTTTTTTACCCTTCGTAGTCTTCTTTTAGTGTATGTTTTCAAGCATTTTTCTGCAATATATACAGCAGAATACTGCTATATTTTAACATGAGACCTGAAATCCACATGGGTTTACAGCACCTCAAGAGCTCAAGATGAATATTCAGTAAACACTATTATAGGACTTCAAAGCATCTGATGGGAAGCAGCTATGTCTTGTATTCTTATTCTGGATGTAAATCAAGGAGACCTCCACATATAGATATGAAGTAGATGCTACCCAGTGGGTATGCCTTTCTATTTCTATAAAGATAGACAGAAAGCGAAGGTAGCTGACTTTTCACAGAAGGCAGTCAGCACATTCTAATAGAAAACACCAAATTTTCTTCTATTGCAACCTGTTTTATTCCTTCTACTGAAGCCTATTTTGACTTATGTTTAGGTATTTATATCTTTAGCTGCAGATGGTTACATGATTGTTTAATGTCTTGATCATACAGAGGTCTTAATTAGGCCACATGCCTGTGTTGCTAGTTACAGTCCAGATTTCTAACAACTGCCTAAAGATGTTCCTGTTTGAAAAGCCATCTCTCTAGAGCTGCCCAGCCAAGAGTGACAAACTCCTCCTGCCTGGTAAACCTAAATCTTTGCAGTTAAAAGCATACCATACTAAAGAGCATGACCATTGTCCATGCTTTCTCATTCTGGGATTTTCCAGACTCAGTGGACAGGATGCATAGCTGTTGTTTACCCCCAATGCCACATTTGGAACAACAGTCAAGCAACTGTCCTAGAGCAGAGAGTTAAGAACAAGAGATCTGTGGATTGGAATAAAAGTTTAATTTGTCCTGAGTGAGAAACATGGGAAATAGTTAATCCTTGATCTGTCTTCTGCCACAACAACTCCACTGACACAAATAGATGTGGAGTATTGCATTAAAGCATTACATCATCAGGACAAACCCTAATGGGCTTATTTATGACCAATGCAAAGCAAGATGGAGCTAGATTCTGATCTCTGCTTGCCTGGTGTAAATTGGGAGTAACTGCAGAGATAAACTGACATAACCAAGATTAAAGTCTGGCCCCTTTGTTTGTAGCTGGTTTTGGAAGCAGCTGGCTTTTAGAAATTAAGGATGTCACATAAATCACTGGTAACAAAGTGGTTCTGGACTTGAGCCTCCAGCAGCTTCTGACCATCTGTCTCTGCAAAAGTGATGGTTCTCCATGCAGCTGTTTTGTGTCCAGAGGCTTTCAGTAGAATGGAGTGGACAATCCTACATCTCCTACAGCCTCAAGGAATCAATGATATTTGTGTAGCACAGGAAACAGAAAGAGGCAGCTTACAAAATGCCATCCAACCAGAGAGGGACTTTAATAGTGGAAGTCTATGAGCTTGAAGCATTCATATCTCATCTGCTTAGCTCTGGAGGGAGAATGGTGTTGGGCAATATGTAGCCTTGATAACAAAGTAGATCCTTTAGTGAGATATGTCCTGTTCATGACTACAGGCACTACCCTTTGAATACAGCCAAGGCAGAGTAGGCAAATAGGTGTGAATAAATACGTCTTTCCCATTCTTAAGCACCTTAAGAGGGAATGTATAGTCATTTGTTGCCTTTTTATATGAAATGTGGCTGTTATTTTAAAAGGCCATGATATTACACATACAAAATAAGCTGAGGCTGTGTTGATTTTTGAATATGTGCACCCCAGGATGATGATCATGGGGTCCTATGCTCTGCTTTTCAGTTCTAGGGTTGGAGGGCGGTGTATTTCACCAAACCCATTTACCTGTCTGGGAAAAGTAGAAGGACATGACGCTATATAGACTGAGGCTACATTGGTAAAAGGGCCATTTTTACGCCTTGATATTGCTGTTACAGATCAAGGTGAATACAGACTTTATTTTTCAGTAGTGTGTTTGAGGAATAGTTTAACTAATAATGTGGTTTGGTTTTTTTTGTTAGTTTTGGTTGGGTTGGGTTTTTTTTGTTTGTTTTTGTTGTTGTTGTTGTTTTGGGTCGGTTTTTTTTTCATCTTAAAATTGCCAAAAGATGATGTCTACCTTGGGCCAGATAATTTTCAAATGATACAAACTGATATAGCCCCACCAGCATCAGTTGCACTGCCTGAAGATCTTGCTCCCACCTTCATTATCTTAAATTGCAGACACTTCCAGGTTACTTTTACTGGACTGCAGCTTTTTTCTCCTCTGATATATTTTTCTATGCAAAGTTTGTTCTCTTTTCTGGAGTCTCAGATAGGAGTCTTATCAGTGCAAGCAATGTATTTGATATGTCTTAGTGAGTAGTGCAATTCCTGGTATCTGTTGTAATGTTTGTATTTGAGAAGACCAAGATGGGTTTACTCTAAGGAAAGCTAGGAGACAACTTGATTATGGTTTGTGGTGGGCAAAAACTCCTGCCAGACAAAACCCTTACCCCTAAAACATGTTATGGGCAGCTGAGCAGACACAATCACATGAAGAGAGATTAAATTCATCACTTCAACATTTAATGGTGTCCCAGTTTTAAAACAGCAGACAAATTTTTGTATGCATTATGCAAAAATGTTCAGATACAATCCAGATTCTGAATTGTTTACTTTGATGCTGCTGCATGTATTCCCAGTCTTCAATGATGACTGCTACCTTCTTTGATTTAGAGAAGTATCTTTTGCATATACAAAGCATTCATTTGAATGCAAGTTGCAAAGATAAATGTAATTGGCACTGGCATTAAGTGCCTAACACAGCAGCTTGAGAGGCCATGTGATAAAGGTATCAGCATCTGCAGAAATAAAAGCCAAAGTTCTGAGTATGTGAGGTCATCAGCAGCCTATTTTTGTGGGTTGCAGGAAGGCTCTCTGTTAGGGTGAACTAAAGAGAGATTTGGAAAGAAACCTGTTCCACCTTCCTGGTTTGCAAGTGCATTTTCCTGCACTTGTCTGTTTTCTTTGGAAGTGTCTCTCTTAACTATTGGGATATCCTGATTCTGCTCAATTCATTAACCAACGAGAAATGTGCTGGAGCAGGGGGAGCTGCTCTGCCTAAGGTGTAGCTATGGCTTTTAGCTATGAATAAGTACCTGGCAGGCTTTGCAAAGGACAATAGCCGATTCCTTCCTAATGTGAGAGCAGCAGGAGCCAGGCATGCTGGTGGAAGGCAGTGCCGCTGCAACAGAGGGAAGAAGTTGCTGACACCTAAAGAAACGAGAGAGGGTGTGATAGGAAAAACAAATATTTTGAGAAATTCTGTTTGCAAATGGGGGCCGAACGGCTGTTAGAAAATCGGGACATGAAACGTGCTTCCTCTTCTCTAAGAGAATCATTTCCAAAGGGTGGAGCTGTAAAATACCTCGGTATTACAGTTAGCGCTTCAGTAAAATATTGTTGTAGGACAGAGGTCTCTGCACGTGGAATCTCTCCTGACTCCCTATCTCTCACAAAAATTCTGGCGCTTCTTCATTAAAGGGATCAAAATTCTTCCTAGAGTAGATGCCAGCTGTAGCTTGAGCTTTTAAATGCTTCCAGTTTCATGTGAGAGAGTTGCAATTTCTCCTGGGGGTGGGGAAAGGGACCATGAAATTTCCTGTGGAGAGCAGGAAGCGTGTTTGAAGGATCCCTGTGTCTCCCATGCATAAGGGTTGTTATGTGCAGGGTATGATGTCTGCCCAAGAGTTGCTTAGGGACTGGCTTTGCTTACTCCCTTTTGGGGCATGTGTGAGGAACCAGCTGCAGTGGGCAGGACAGTCCTACAGCAGAAGGCACATGCAGAAAACTCCATGTAGGAAGGCCTTAAGGGGGTCACCTTCTGGAAAAAAGGGCTCTTGTTTCAGAGAGGGTTGTATGAAGGGCACGTTATGGCTTTGAAAGCAGGCTTCAGCCTCCAACTCTGTGTTGAGCTTTCTGCTTCTGTGGTCTCAGGTTTCCCTTGGCTCTGCTCTTCAAATCCCTGCCTGCAAACAGCCTAGTGGGATGGGAAGCTCTGCAGGACAGGGGCTGTGTCTCCTTATGCATCTGGACCCAGGAACCCCTTAATTTGCTGGACCTCTGAGCATCATTGTAGGGTGGATAGTAAATAAGAGTATTGGCATGATTATTTTGTAAAGCAGCAGCTTAGCAGACTACAGAAGAAATATGTACAGATAAAACGACCTTGTGATTTTGAAAGTGAGACCCAGTATTTGTTTTGAAACACATTGCCTCAATGACCCTGCTAGTTCTGCAGACATGTCCTGCCTGGAAATGCCAAAACAGGTTGTACGGTGTATTTTTAACCGTACAACCGTTTTGTTGAAATAAAGAATATCAATCAAAGGCTGTTAGGCCAGAAGGCCACATTCCTTTTGCTGTTGTTGATTTCATCAGTATCTCTTGTCTGAAAGCCTGTGCTGACAGGGTGTCAGAGAACTCCTGGGGTGAGTAAGGAGAACTCCTGGGGTGAGTGGGGATGAGTGAGGGGAGCCACATGTATCTGCATCCCTGTCACACGGGTGTCATCAGGGGTCAAGTTCTCAAGCTCCAGAGAGGACCCTCCAACGCCCAGTGATTAGTCAAGGGGGGAGCCAGACACCCTTCACAGAACAGAAACAACATTAGGTGGAGCGAAGCAAGGAGAAGTAGAATATAATACACCAGGGTGTGCAAGGGAGGAGCTGTTTACCACACCAGTAAGATGGGAAGAGATGCATCCCTCTCCCTGCCTCAGGTCCTCCCCTTCACTGCAGGGTATGTTCTAAATGGGATTGGTGTGTCAGAACTTTCTGACCATTGTTCAGAGGTCCTTCAAGTGTATGTGTTGGTGTTGGTTAATTACAGCTTGTTTTGGGGCAGCACTGGGTGAATATCATGCTAGGATTTGAGCCCATGTGAAATTGTAGGTCACGTGCATGTAGTAGAGCAGAGCTGAGTGATTTTTCTTTCCTCTTAGTGGCAAATGCAAACTTTGCTGAAGAAATGCCATTTTTATTGCCTAGAAGCTGTTCATAAATTTGAATGGTATTTGCTGCAAATTTGTTCAGAAAAAGATGTTAAAATACACTGACAAAACCAAAGGAAAAATATGCTCCCCTTTTTACCAGCATCAAGAATGTGTGAGAGACAAGTTCAAGCCTCCTGTTTACCTGATGTGACGTGATCCTAATTTGCTTTCCATCATAATTTTGTGTTTTGGTTACTTTGGTTGGTGATGTTCATGATTGCTCCTATGGGAGCCATCCTGCTCTCTCAGGAATACTTAAGTATTTACCAAGCTGGGGGGACAGGGATGAGAAGGGGGAGCTGGAGGTGGGAAAAAGTGATCACCAGCATGTCCCTAGGACACCTACCAAAGAGAGAGAGCATCTGAGTCACAGGCTCTGATCTCTTGCACGTTTGTTTAAGCAAAGAGGACTCAGGTCAGCCAAGGGATTGAGAGTAGCTTTCACTCCTCTCCTGGTGAAAGCACTGAGGCCATGAAGGTACTGCCCTGAGATGTGAGTCTCCTAGGGCAGAAGGAGGGTTCTAAACCTCAGGCAACCTGCCTGAGCAACCTCACCACTTAGTACAACTACTTCCTCTCCGTAACCAATGTTTTTCACTGTTCATTTTATCTATTTTTCTTGTTCTGTTTGTTTTTTAACTAAAAAGTAAGAACCTCTTGCTTCAAGTCTGAAGTGCTTTGTTCACTGCAAGCTGAAGTGTTTTGTCTTGGAGTGGGAAAAAAGCAACTACCAAATCATTGAACTAAAATGGATCCTACTCTTTTTCTTGTTTAGGAGTGATGAAAGGATTTTAAAATCACCATTTGCAAGAGGTAGCTTGGCCTCCTCAGCCTGTAAATACCTGTGGAGGTGCTTCAGGTGAAGCTGAAAAGGAAGTGGGGGACTTAGGAGGAGAGGCTTTGCCAGGGAATGGTGGGATTTTGCAGCTGAGTGCTCTACTGCCTGTTGCCCTGATGTCTGTCTTGCTCCATCTGGGACCTAGAAAACATTAGCCATTCTCGAGGTTTTGTCAAAACTTTTATATTTCCATACGAATTTGGGGGTTGGGGCAACTGGAAACTATGACTTAATTTTTTTTTTTAAAGTATTACCATTTTCCTCACTTTTTATTCTAAAACTTTAACCAAGGATGAAAGAATTCTAAAAAGTTGTCAGCAGTTGCACAGACATCAAGACCAGAGACACGAATACAAATCAACGTCAGCTACATCTTGTTCTGATGCTGCACAATGGACTAACCTCAAGGCAAGAAATTTGTTTTACCAGCTGAGAAGCTCCTTACTTTGATTTCTTTCTCCCTGCAGTTATCCACAGCTCTTCACATTTCATTGTTATTCATGGGACTGTGTGGATGTGGAATCTTAGAGCACTTCCATGAAACACTTTTTCGTTCAAACCACATGGAGTGATTGAGGCTAGAGGAATTACAGAAATATACTAATGTAGAAATTCAGAAATATAACACATCATCTCTGTTGTGTAAGTAGCAAAAATAAAAGCTCAAGTTTTTTTTTTTCTGGAGGCCTGAAAGCTTTTTTGTTCTTATTCAAATGAAAAATACATAAATAAAGCAAGATCTGGAAATTGACAGCACAGACTTTGGGGGCTGAGTTTTGTTTTATGAATAGAGTGTCCCAGTGTATCTCCATTGATATTGCAGAGATTTCTGCTGGCTTGCACTGTAATAAAGACCAACACCTTGATGATTACCCTACAGCATATCTATTTCTTTCCCCTCTGTTATGCTTACTCACTGATTGGTGCTACCAGGCAATGTGCATTTTCACTTTTAATGGATTTGTCTTTTTCATGATGCCCTTTTCCCTGACTTGGACAAAATGATTGTCTTGGCTGTGACTACTTATGGTTTAAGAAACACCACTGGAAGATCACTTCCTGAAGTTTTTCCTGCTACACTCTTTTTCAGACCTTGCTTTTTCCTTAAGACTACATTTTCTAGGTGGCACCAGAGGAAGATGAAAATGAACACCAAGAAGAAGCTGAGAAGCTTTTTGCCTTTTTGATGACACTTTTTTGTTTTCTTGGCCCTGCTATCTCCCCCAGTCTCACCTCTCCCATCTGTGCCCACTGCCCACTCTTCACAGCAGGAACTGCCCTTTCCCTTGGGTCTGTGGGGTCACTGATGCTGCACAACTCCATTTACCACAGTGACTCTGGGTGCTGGAAGAAAAGGAGAAAATATAAGCCATCACTATATAGTAAAGGAAAAATCACCCTGATTGTTGGGACAATTGTGAGGGAGCCAATAAAAGTATTTTTATTTTTTGTCACTGAAATGCATCCAGGCCAATGTGTGATGTATTGGCTGAGCCTGGAAACAGCAGTCCCAGCAGATTGTTGGAGGTGGGTCATGCAGGGCTAGAGGTTCCCAGCCTAAGGACCAGACTGGAAGGGAAGAGCACAGATTTATGGCAGTTACTGCTGCTGAATTACTTAATGGTTGCTGGCTGCAGGGTGGTGACTGCTTGCAAGCTCTTAGCCTGTGGCAAAAGTGAGGCAAACCAGGTTATGTTAAACCTCAGAAGAAAGTGGCAGAAGTTAAGCACTTTTCCCTTCATGCTGGCCATGGAGTAAGAGCATATGCACCCACCCAGCTACCTTGGCTCAGCTGGGGTGCTTTAATCCAGTGTTGTTTTATCTCTCTAGTGCTGCCATTGAATTAGGTAAAAAAAAAGCAACGACCTGTAACGAGTGCTTCCAGTTACACTGTTTGCCACATCAAGGTTAGCATTTCCAAAGCATGCAAGTGACTTACGAGACCAAATTCAATTTACAGGTAGACTTTGTGGCTCCAAACTGCCTTAATTATTTTTGAAAATCAAACTTTGGGCCAAGTTAAAAAAAAAATAATCAGAATTGCTTAGCATGGAAAACAATGGGATACAAGCTCCTGAGTTACTTGGGTAGCTTTGAAAGCATTACTTATTTATTTCCTTCTTTGAAGGAGTTTAAAGAGTGACAAATTTGTTTTCCAGAGAAGCCCAGTTCTGATTGTAGGATACAGCTTGAAGTACAGGTTGTAGAGTGAAATGGAATAAGACAGATGCAGCTTTTAAAAGGATAATTACTGATGCACTTAACTGGGGGGTGGTTTCCAGATCTGCAACACCTCCTTCATCTAGTTCCCTCAGGAAGTCAAGAATGGACTTGCCTGAGAAGGGGAGAAACCCTCTGCCGGAGACACTGAAACCCTTGAGCTGGGTGCTGGCCCTCTGCCTTTGCAGGTTCTTTCTGCCATGGCAGGGCTGCTGCAAGATTTAAAAGCACTCAGCTCCTCAGAGATGGAAACAGTGCAGGTAGGGTGCGATAATCAAGAAGATAATCTGGAAGGCTATTTACAAGCACCATAATGGAAACAGGTTTCCATGACCTGCTCCTTCTTTATTGCTGTGCCTTTGGCTTGACCCGGCACAGAGTTTCCGCTGCTGCATGGCTGAGAACACCATGCCCAGCCTGGCAGAGGGCCCAGAGCTTTTGGAGGAGGGGGGAAGGTTTTGGCTACTGCTTGTAGTGGCAAATCAACTGCAGAAGGGGGAGCCAATGCCTTCTCCACCCTGGCACCTCCAATTTCCACTTCCCTAGTCATTTTCACACCCACAAAGGACGAAACTGGGAGGAGGAAAAAATCTGAGTGGGTTAAGGAGCATGGGTATGGCAGTCACTTCCTGCCAGACAGCCCAAACACCTCTTTGAACCTTCCCATGGGGCCAGGTATTCTGCCTTCAAAGGCCAGAGGTTACAAGAGGACGAAGGCTCCCTTGGGCAACCACAAGAGGTACCAGCTGAAAGTCTTGTGACTCCCTAGCACACAGGTACTTGTACTCCAGGCATTGTCTTTGCAGGGTGTCAAAATTACAGGAATGTTTCCTCTGCAGCATACAGGCGTGAGCTGGCTTGCATGGGACATGGCTCAGCACGAGGCATCTCAAACAGCCTTAACATCAAAACAAGCAACACTCACGCAGAACTACTCTGATTATGCCCTTCAGCTGCACACTTTGTAACCATCACCTCTTTTACTTCCCACTGTAGATCGTCATGAGTGAAACAAAAGGCAAGGGAGATACTGTTAATGAGGTGCAGAGAGATGGATGCTATCGCATTTTGCACATATGTAACTAGCGAGTTTAGCAGAGCTCCAACAGAAAACATACGGTCTTGCATTAGCCAGCTTAAAAAAAATGCCTAAACTTTCAAGAAAATATGTTATTCCCTGGGAATACAATGGTATGTGTTGCCCCTCCATCCCCCATTAGGAAGGGAGCTGCGGCAGGGAGATACTTCAAGGAGATTGTGGTTTATATTACAGCTGCTAAGATAACCAGGAGCTTTCAAAAAGAATCTCAGCTAAAGCGGCTTGTTTTACAATACCAAACTCCAAGGAGGGGTTGGGGGGGGGGGGAAAGAAAGTTTGTTTTCCCCGCTGCCCCTTTATCTGGATGTCAAATATATCCCCTGGGAAAGGAAAACATTTAACCAGCAGATCCCATGGACACACACACAGAGGCACACATGCGCCTTTTTCCCATTAAGCCATGTCGGTGGCCGGAGCGTGGCACTCTTCGGTCTATTGCTGCTGCTGGAGAGCTGCAGGTTTGGTAGCAGGGAAAAGCCCAAGAAGAAGATGTTTCAGGTACAATGCCTGTAATCTTAGGTTCTGGTGCCAGCCAGTGATCTGGGATGGTAAAACCCATGAGGTGAAGTGGTGATTTGATTACAGTTGAGAGCACCTTCATGACAGGGGTAATTATGGCTGGAAAGGACCATTTAATTATGTAGACAAAAGCATAACAAAAATCCAGTCATTGCAAAGCTCCCTGGATAGATCTCGTCTGAAATAAGATGCATGTTTTTAACAAGGAGGAGCATGAACTGTTGGTACAGCTTCTCAGGGGAGCGCTGAGGGGGTCTTTATTGCCTCTCTGGATTACTGTAAATTATTTGATCTAACTCATCCAGAAGCTCTGGCCTTAATACCAATATTATTGCTTAAATTCTGCAGTCTAAGATGATTATTATGAAACCTCCTGGTCTAAAAATCTCTTCCACAGCACTGTTATGCGTGAGAAGCATATGAGGATGCAAACCCTTCCCTCATTATTTCCCAGTCTGACTGATGAGGAAACTGTGTCTCCAGAGCTTTGGGTTGTAGCTCTGCTGGTGTCCATGGTGTTTAAGCAGACAGAAGAATAATACAAATACAAAGAGAACATCATACTTTGGCCTAAATTGATAAAAAGTCTGTCACAAGGTAAGAGCAAAGGCTGCAGCTGCTAATTTAGGAGCTAAATGTATCTGCTGACAGATAAGGAAGGACAGAACTAGTGCATCTAAAGAATATGAGTATGCTTGGGAAGACATCATCTCACACACACAAAAAAAACCCCACAAATAAAAGGAAAACTCTTTCTTGAGGTCAGACCAGATTAAGTAGCCAAGGCATTTACATAAACATATACTCTTTTTTAGTGCTAGGTAACTAGAAAATGGTACCAAAATGAAATACGGAGCTTGCTGAACATGCTTATGCATTGGAAGAACAGAAAGGTCAAATCTATATCTGTGTTCCACAGAAGGTTGTTTTCTTTATATGAGGTTGAAACACATTTCCAGAATAAAAATACTTCAACTGAGGCTTGTCCTACATTCAAGAATGCATCTGTAACCAGACTCTGTGGCTTGGGATGGTCACTGCACACACCACATCTGTATGCTGAGCCTCTGCTCCTGTTCTGTTTTCTGAATGGGAAAGGCTGAATGTAAGAGGCCTGGTTTCTGTCTCACTTGCACATGCCTTGTACTGGTGTTTCTCCATGTGTTTCTATGGAGCTGTACTGAATAGCTTTAGTAATAGGAAGAGAATCTTGCCTACAGCTTGAGAAATGGAGAGGAGCTTTCTTTTGAGAAGTCATATGACTTTCTGGGAAGACAGTCATAATTGCTCAAATTGCAGTTATTTCAATAGGCAGAGTCCTGGTGCCACTGCAGGGAGCTGGAAGCTGTGCAGTGACCAAAGAGCTGTGAATTCATAGAATCAGAGAATGGTTAGGGTTGGACCTTAAAGATCATCCAGTTCCAATCTCCTGCCACAGGCAGGGACACCTCACGCTAGAGCTCTCTCCAGCCTCCCCTTGAACACTGCCAGGGATGGAGCATCCACAACATCTCCGGACAACCTGTGTCAGTGCCTCACCTCCCTCACAGGGAAGAATTTTTTTCTAAGATCTAATCTAAATGTCCCCTTTGTCAGTTTTCAGCCCTTGCCTCTGTGTTCTCTGCACCCACCATGAAGCCTGCGGTGTGAATATTCATCTCAGATGATGTCTTAGCTGGAAGACCTCTTGGATTTCAGATACTTCAGAAGAGTTTTCAGTAGCTAGTGAATGGGCCTGGGAGGTGTGACTGACCACATTTCCAGCAACAGGGCTAAAAGTCTTGTGGTCGTGGTATAAGGCCAGAACAGACCATTGTGATCATATGTATGGCACAGGCTTTAGAGCTCTCTTCTGCTCTGCAGAAAGCCCACACACTTTGGACAACTGAAAGCAAAGCTCTTAGAAAAACATTCTTGGCTTAAATACTTATGATGTGGAGTCTTTGCTAGTTTCCTTGGAGAGTGGTTGTCGTTATTAGCCTTGGTGTTATGTCTTACTTGTTCAGCTGGCCTTGCTTCCAGTTCCAGCCATTGGATCTCATTACAGTTATGGTTGAGTAAAGAGAAGTTTTCTGTCACAACTCTTGTCCTCAACATCTCCTGGTTTTGTGCCTCCATCTTGCCTTCTCCTGGGGTCTTTTTCTTCATGTTGATTTTCCATAATCTTTCTCTAAGTACCCCAAGATATTTTTCCCAATAATGGAATCAGTCAAGCTAAAACATGGAAAGTCTAAATGAAAGAAAACATGCTTCCAAACAAAATTATTTTATTTCCTATCTCTGTTTTTAATAGGACTGTCTTTTTTTTGACTATTTCCCTTTTTCCTCAGTTATTCAACCCTTTTTCTCCTAATACAGAGAGACTCACAACTGATATTACAGCACCCCTTTGCTCCTCTCCCCCCTTGGGCTCTCTTGAAATGCAACCAAAGCCAAATCAACCCATTAGACTTCTCCCACACTAAGCATTTTTCTGTTTTTTGGAACACTTTCTGGAAATGGGGCTGATACCTCAGAAGATCTAAATCAGCATCAGGTTTTTGAAGCCAAATAATTTCAGACTATAACAAGGTAAATACAGTCTCAGTGGGTTCCAGATGGTTTTCTGTCTAGGCAAGGCCACTCAGTTTCCAGCAAACTTGAAGAACTTTCGATTATTTTTTCTTTATCTCCCACACCCTCTCATCCATTGCTTTTGTAATTTCATCAGACTACTTGCCTTCTGAAGTCCATGGCGTCACTATGCACAGTATGTTAGCTGAAGTTTGGTATGCCTAGTGCTAGCACCAGATGTTTCATACATGTTCACAAGTGCCAGGAGTTCTCTTTCCTGCATTTACCAACAGTTTATACTCACAGGATATTTATTCCTTTGCAGAGAACTCCAGCTTATTGTCCGTCTTCTGGAGCTGATGATACATTTTGAAAAGGAGTTCATTGTTGCTCATTTTAACTCAACAATAACTTTCCTTCTCTTCGTCCTCATTTGCTAATGGGTTTCATTCCTCTGTAGCAGTTAGTCATCTGTGAATGTCTGAATTAGCTGGAAGGGGTTTTTTTTCTATAGCTGGTTGTCATTGGGAATCTTTGACAATGAACGTTAATAGAATCACAGAATCATAGAATCATTAAATCACAAAATGGCTTGGGTTGGAAAGAACCTTAAGATCATCTAGTTCCAATCCCCTGACATGGGGATTGGACATGCTCATACTAGAGCATGCCACCTAAGTCTCTATCCAACCTGGCCTTGAAAACTGCCAGGGATGGAGCATTCACTTCTTTGCCCCATCACCCTCACAGGAAAGAACTTTTCCTTATATCTAACCTGAACTTCCCCTGTTTCAGTTTAAGCTTATTACCCCTTGTCCTATCACTAAAGTTCCTGATGAAGAGTCCCTCTCCGGCATCCTTGTAGACTCCCTTCAGGTACTGGAAGGCTGATATGATGTCTCCCCAGTTTTCTTTTCTCTTTACTATAGAGATGAATGTAAACTTTGATATCTTTATTACTTTTATGATTAATAATATTTGTACTGCAGCAATGCCAAGGGAGCTCACCTGGGTCAGGGTCCACTCTACACAGCTGGTCTACCTTCTGCAGATCTTACTAACAATGTTAGTGTGAATCACAGATTTTATTATTTTACAAACAACTTTGTCCAGAAGCCTCTAAATTAATTTTGCCATTTGTATTCCCAGTTATTTAGTTGCAACATGGAAGCAATCCCAAACGCTATAGATGGCCAGTAGTAGCCACTCCATGAGAATGTGAACATTGTCTATGTGAATGAAGTTGTTCAGGAACAGCATCTTGGCTGATGCAGAAAGGTTGTGCTATATTTGCTTTCTTTTTATGTGTTTAATGCAACTTCAAGTTCAAAAACATAATGACAATTTTGGAGAAGTGATTTTGAATTCCTTAGCACATTTCTGGCAGGAAATAATTGCTATATTCTGATGTGGTTCTATATTCTATGGTTGTAATATATAATATATAACTATATTCTGCAGTTGTAATGATGATCTCTCAGTGAAGATGCATTTACCTTTTCTCTGCCTTGTTTATGGACTGTCAGCTGCTCTTATCATAACATCAAAAGGGATTAGAAGTCTAGTGCAATCTCCAGGCTGTTCATTCAGCTTCAGGAAACTTGTAACATGTGGAAAGGTCTCAGGACTTCAAAACCTAATCACTTTAGAGAATTACAGCGCTCAGTGTGCAAAGAGAACACACAAATACTACTCAAGTACATGTGAGAAACATCTCTGTGGGGTTTATCTCATTGTATCTGATCACGTATCTGTTAAATTTGGTATGTTTGGAAGGAGCTGGTAGCATACATTATAATGGAGAACTTTGCACCACTGTGCTTGTGAGGAAGTTTCTTCCTTGCCCCAGCTAGTTAATGGATCTTATGTCTGGTTTTTTTTCCCTGTATTATCAGATTTTTATTATTTAAAATGTCTACTTGTTCATTCATTTCTGTGACTCAGTAAACCATTGTGGAAATCAGTTTTCAGGAAACCTCTTTTTAACAATCCTTAATTCTGACATTAGTACCTTAATTTTGGAAAACAGTTGCTAAGTGAGAACTATATTTTAAATCCTCTGTAACAGGATTTAAACACTTTATCCATGCATTAACATAGTCAGGCAGCTTAAAAATTATATTCTCATGAGTTACTTTGGCAAAATGTCTATCTGGAGTCACTGGTCTTGTGGTAATTTATCTACTGTAGCTATTTGTACTGGATTTAAAAGGGAGTGCCTTGTTCTTAAACTAATTGCCAGTCATTCATTCCAGGGGAAATACTTTTATAAGGATAAGGGGCTAAAGGCCAACTTTTCAAAGGCATGTAAGTGCCTAAAGATGCAGATAGGCAGTGGGAAGGTTTTCTGAAAGCCCCGAGGCAGCTGAGGTGTTCTAAAAAATCCTGTGGGTGTTTGGTTATGCCTTTAGGTGCCCACATACCTTTGACAGTCTGATCCTAAGGTTTTTTTCTCTGGCCAAAAAAGAGGTCTCCAGAGCAGCTGTAACTCAGAGGCTCCCTGAAACAGGCATGGGGAGCACAGAGCCTTCCTTTCTGTCTTGTGACACCAGGATGTGGTCAAAATGAGTTGGTTAGGAAATCTGATGGAGCCCCAAAAATGTCATCTGCAGGCAGTACAACTTGGATCCTGTCATTTAGTGGCTGCTTTAAATGGTATTACAGAACAGCTACTCCTGCCAGTAGTGAAGGGTTGTATGGTGTCACATCACTGTGGTACACACAACATTGCAATGAGCACTACAATGAAGGTGCAATGAGCAAAGTCTTGCAGCCTCACCCCTGTCTCACCTGGAGACACCTTTCCTTGTAGAAATTCCTCACCTTAGCCATGAGGTTGTCAGTGGGCTGACTCCTTGTGCCCAGGTTTGCAATGTGAATGGCTGTGTGTACCACCACCAGTGGGATATGAAACTTGATGTACCCCACTGAATGCAAAGCCATAGTTTACAGTGAAATTCAAATGCTCACTGGTGGGAACAATGAGAAAATGTAAATGTTTATACATGGCATCCTGCAATCTACAATAGCGATAAGCAAAACAATTGTTACAGTTTTTTAAGGAATGCTTAATAAATATTTATTCTAGGTACCAATGTGCAAGTCATTTACATGGCTATGCAGTGACTCCAGCTATGTTAGAGACGTCCACTTCAGAGCCAGTGCTTCCACTCAACATATGCTTTAGTTTAGCAAACCTCAAACCAACAGAAGTAGCTCTTTCCCTAATACTGTTGTAAGATAATGACTAATTTTCATCTGAGTGCTTCAGCATCCTCCAAGAATCATTAATGCCTGGAAATTCTGTGCTCCATGCATACCACATATTATACTCAATAATTATTGTCCTCCTACTGCAAAGGAACTTGGTGTAAGTCAACAGGATCTTCAGATTGTTTAAACTGTCCTAATCATTAGCAGATACATACTAATTTATAACATGTGAAGGTCTAGCTGATATCTGCAATCACAGGGTTGCTTATGCAGTACAGGTCTTTTAACACAGACTCTTACCTTGTATTATAATGGTAAAAATGTTTAAAGTCAGCAGAGAATGAAGAGATGAAGAAGAGACAGTAAACATAAGAGACAGGTAAAAAAGAAATCTCAGATTTCCTGGTGCCACA
Source organism: Agapornis roseicollis (assembly GCA_002631895.1). Classification (NCBI taxonomy): domain Eukaryota; kingdom Metazoa; phylum Chordata; class Aves; order Psittaciformes; family Psittacidae; genus Agapornis; species Agapornis roseicollis. The sequence continues at coordinate 39,799 of NDXB01009637.1, forward strand.
GAAGTGAAATAGATTATGTATCTATACTCTATATGGATATCTGAGCATAGAAAAATTTCGTAGGCTTAGTATCATTTTCGGGCTAATCAGGCTGTATGCCTTCCTATCCCTCTGGTTTCCTGTCCAGGCACCGACCTTACTGGTAGAAGCTGAAAATTCTGGATAAAAAATGCTAAGTCTAAACAAGGTGCTGCTTCTGAAAACCTGTGGTTTCTTGGAAACTCACGTGTGGTGTTGGGGGGTGTGTGTGTGTTGTGTTCAAAGGCTCTGATTCTGAAACCAAGTTTCATTCTTCTCTGACAAATCAATGTTAAGGAGTGGGTGGAAACTGGAGGTTTGTAGTAGGGCTGGCTTAGATGGGCTGGTGTTCTCATCTCTCTTCAAAGCATGTGATGCTGTTATCAAATGATGGTTGATTTTCTTTTACTGTTTTGTTGTCCTGTAAAGGGTGTCCTTGTGCTGCCATGAAATCCTCAGAAAACGAAGGAAATTGTATGAAGTATTTCAATGTTTTCCTCAAAGAGGGGAAATTCCCAAACTATATGTGCTACATGTGTGACTGTGGGCCGCCTCTCTTGGGAAGTCTGGATTTACAGTTGCCAGGATAGGAAGAACAGTCAAAGTTCTTCCACCACAAATGACTTATGTATTTGGCTGTGTGCACAAGTCCAACTGCACACACCTCTTCGCATGTTTGGCTTTGGGTTCTTTTGAGGGGAAGGTATATAATTTTTGATGGTCCCCCTCTGACAGGGTTTTCTAAATCCCACTAACATTCATCTTTGTTTTTAAACACCTACACAGCAGAAAAATTTAGCTTAAACAATCACATTCAAAGGTTTAGTAACAAGTTCATTTGCAATACAAGGGTAATGACTGAGTAAAATATACAGCATGTAAGGAGAACAGATGTCTGACTTTTATTAGAATTGAAGATATTTAGTAGGTTAGAGAATTTTGAAAATGGGACTTTGTATTCTAACTCAGCTCTTGTTGGAAATGTGTGTCTGTAGGGGATGGTTCCTGGGATATATTTATTCTCTTGTTTCTGATATTACTCCTTAATCATCATCATAAGAAGAAAAGCTCCATCTTTACCTTGCTTTGAGTAAAACTGTGAGGCTTGCCAATATCAGTAAGCTTCCAGTCTTATTTTTATCAGCCCTAACTTCTGAGACTTTCTTACAGAAGTAATAATGTATAGTTAGGAAAACGAACATTTGTATGAGCTCCATCATTTAATGCCTGAGAGTTAATCTACAGTTCTGAAGGTTTTAATGGAAAGTGGCTGATTTGGTGGCAGGAAGTCTAGGTTCTGACTTGGCAAAGCTTTCTGTGTGCGCTTAGTCTTATGGACAAAAGAAATCACATAATCTTTGATTAAATTATTAATGAGTAAAGTTAAGGATCTGTGTTGAAAATTACATGAAGCTTGTCCTGAGGACTGAACCAGCCATGTTTCTTCATGGTACTAGCTTAATAAGTTGTAGCAAATTATTTAGGATTTTCTAAAATAATATTAACATTGGTGTGTCCTTGGCATATGCCATAGTATTCACTCTGACATAATTATGATGAAGGATAAGTCTTCTTGTGTCCATTTCAGTAAACTGCGCTTAGTATTAGATCGTCTTTTCAGAAACATGCTACCAAATCCAAGAAATACATCTTAAATGACTCCTGAGCACTTTAGTTTGAAATGAAGTATATAAGCTGAGCACATGTAGGGAACCCACTGCATTATTAACACAAATTGCAGCATGTCAGTTCTCACTTGTTCCCTGCTTCAATAAAATGGCACTGCTCTAAAAAACTATTCTTGTCTTGTTTATGTTCCTCTTCACTTTCTCTCTTGTTTTGGTGTGGATTCCCTTCTTTCCATGCATGGACTTTGCTTTCTTGTTTCATTATGTGTCTTCTTCTGGTTCTCCTTTCCTTCTTCTCCCTCAATAATTGCATTCAATGTATGCACTGCTGCTGTACAGTGCCCAAACTTTCCTCACTTCATCCTTCATCCCATTTCTTATTTGTATGGCTTTCTTGCCCTCCTTCCCCTCTCCCCTCCCCAACTTTCCCCAGGTTCCTCCAGCTTTTTAGCTCTTTTTTTCCTTCCCACCCTCTGTCTCTCTTTAAAAATTTAATTGGCATGCTTTCTTATAGCTGTCTTAGATAGCCTTATTTTTTTTTTCTTCTCTCTTTTCAACTTCTTTCCTGAATTGCAGTCACACCAGTTCTGCTTTCCTGACTGCAGAGTCACAGCAGCTGTGGTGCAGAAAAGCATCTGAAAAGAAAATGCTAATAGGGGTTTTCACAGTGTACAGTAAAAGGCTCTGTTTAAAAAAATAATGCTACACCTCAATACTAGCACTAAGCTAAGACTATTGTTTCTTGAGAGCTTCCTTCTAGAGCACGTAGTAGCAAAGTGGAATCCATAAACTCATGTGAAATCTACCTGCCTGTCATAACCACAGGCAATGCTTGAATTGGTATTTTAGTTCACAGAAAACCAAAGAACCTAACGTGTCTGTGTAATGGCATTTATCCTGTGCCTGATAACAAAATCATAATTAGCATGCAAGGCAGTTTTACAGAGGTCCTGTCAATGTGTCAAGCATTGATTATATGGAAAAGCATCTCACCAAATACTTCCAGGTCAGATTGATTTTGCAAACATTCTTCCATGAGCATTCATTAAAATCTGTATACAAATGACTTTAGCCAAACTATTAGTCCACTCATTTCAGTTGTCAGTGAGCATTCACACAGTTAAGTTTGTTTATGAGAAACGATCAGTCTATGCACATTTCAACCTTGCATAGGTCAATATTTCCACGTACGCACATTCATGTTCATGGTTATCCAGCTGGGGACAAGAAACATATGCCATAGACTCATCTGACCAATTGCACCAAAGCACCTTATTTCCTCTAGCAAATCTGTTTAAAATAATGCAATGGGATGTAAATTATTCACAAATCTCCTCAGTGCTGAATATTTTTGTACAGTATGGAGAATGTGATCATTTGCTGGCAGACATTCTGTAAGCAGTAAGCTCCATTAAAGTAAGTGGTTTCTTTCAAATTACTTATCCATAGAGCTACTTAAAAAGGTGTTGCTTGCTCCTAAAAAAATGCTGGTCGAACAAAATGAGAGTACTAGATGGACTTTTTTCCAGTTCATTCTTCTTGAGAGAAGACCAACAGATGATGAAACAGATTTTGGTTTCTTTTTTCTTCTTTTTAACAGATTGGGCAACTTTTCTGGAAAAAGAAAAGTTTTCAGAAAAATATAATCTATGTGAAAATGTGCCATTCAGAAAATATTTTATGTACTACAAAATGTTTCTGACTATCAGCTCAAGGCTTAGCCCATAATAATTGCCTCTGTTTTGATGCTTGTTAAAGAGGAGTCCTTATGGAGTCTTCTAGGACACAACTAGCTTTCACCTGCTGCCACCCCAATGTCTTTCATGCTCACAGTGATTTAACCTGCTCTTTCTGCATGCTCAGAGTTGCTTGAGTTAAGGAGGATTTGGTGAGCTGCAGCAAATGCAAAACCGAAGAAGCTAAGACATAGGAATAGCGTTGTAAGTTAGGACACTTGATTCATGTCCCATCAGTGACTGAACTGATGGGATATGAAGCATGGGAAAGGATTTGGACTGGAATGATCTGTGAAACAGAACTATAAACAGGAACATCACCTTCGTTTGTGGAGTGCTCTGGGAGGCCGAGGTGGAAAAGGCTCTAATCGAATTCTTGCAGGAGTAGTTTTCACTGGCTCAGTGGGAGCTGTTTGCACACAAACGCCATGGAGTAAGTTGCTAGGTGTTTATTAACTCAGCCTGAAAAAAAGAGGGGAAGGGGATGGGAAAACCACTGAAGGGAAAATGCTACTTAAAAAGACAGAATACCACCCCCAGCTTTCCACCGCAGCTGGGGGAGCTGGAGCTGAGCAAGGTCCTTGTAACCTGTCTGGTAAGTTTTAAAGGATGTTTTCCCTCCCTGCACCCGCTTGGTGTGTATGTGTGTTAGGAAACAGTGATTATAATATTCATTCAAAGGCTTAACCCTCAATTGTTTCTCTGTTTTGACCCTCATTTAGTGAAAAGCCCCACGCCAGGGCCTCAGGGGGCATTGTGGGGCACAGCCGAGTCCCTGCTGGACACCTCTCCCATCCTGAGGTGCAGCCTGGCTGTGCAGTCTTCCTTCTGTAGGATTTGGTAGCATGCAAGGCAAGAGATCATTTGGGATGAATAGAGACCTTGGCCTGTGTTTTAGGCCATCCAGCCGCTCTCCGTGTTCTTTGTCAGAGCCAAACAAGCTCCATATCATTACGCTGGCATTCGCTTGCCCAGTCTCATTATTAGGTGCATTAGCTGTGGGAACTAAATCCATGACAAAAAAAAAAAAAGAGGGGGAGGAACTGGCACACACAAAAAAAGGCTTTCCCAGCTCAGGCTAACAACTTGTGCCTATTAACTAAAAACGATCATTAGAAAATTCCCCCGCAGACTTAAAGCTTCAGCAAAAGCTTGTTTCACGTATGCACTTGCCCTGTTACATGAACACATAACCAGCCTTAAAGAAACACACCCTCCAATGCTAGGATAGTGACTGGACGAAGGACTTCCAGGCACACATTGCATTCCCTTGAAAAGAAATTTCTATCTCCCTCTTTGAGCAATAATGCCAATAGGACATAGTAAGTGTATAGCCTTAAAACGGAAAGGATATTAGAGGACAACTGTAACAGGTTGGGTTAGTCATCAAAATAAGAAAACAAGTGGTTGCATGGAACTTTGTTTTTTTGTTACATCTATTATACAGGTCAAACCTCAAAAAAATTTCATTGAATATCAGGTCTTCATGAACTGCACAAAGATTGTTCTCCCTAAAGAGAAAAATATCTTTATGAACATCTATTAATGTTTAATCCAAGATTTAATGGATGGTAAAAGTGAAATACACCTTTATAGCACAATTCCAACAAACCACAAGGCAACATGTATATCTATGGAGGTCCTCAAGCTGCTTAGGAGACTATGAAGCTATCATGGTTTAGTGTGAGCTGTCTCTGCTTATGGCAGGGGGGTTGGAACTAGATGATCTTAAGGTCCTTTCCAAGCTAACTATTCTATGATTCTAAGAATCTTCAAAGGGATGAAAATGCACAGACATGTCAACTGAGATATCCTAGTTCCTACAGCTTTCTGTGGTCCTTATGCGTTTGGCAATGGGAGAGTTGAGCAGCTTAACGCAGAAACTGTGACTGTGCCAGCAGCTCAGTTCACAGGCTTCTGATTACATATTTTAATCCAGAAGATGCTTGCTTTCTTAGTATTTCCTAATGCTAACTATTTCTTTTAGGCAGTATAACAGTCTTCCTAGGAAGCTGCAAAACTTCCAGTTCCTTGGTCATGTGAAGATGAGAAACACATATGTCTGGAGAATGCATTGCAAGGAGCAAAACTGATGATGAAGATAGATGAGTAAGGTTTTCCCACCCTTAATGTTCAAACTAGTGTTTCTCTTCCGGTCACTGTGCATCAGAAAGAGGTCCCTAAATCTAGTGGATTTAAAACAGTGAAATGGAAACCTGACATAGCTATCCTGTCCTGAGTCCCCACCATCAGCTGGTATGATGAAGCAGGCCACTGCAACAGAGAGCTTAAGGGTGTCAGGGAGAAGCAGGAGAGGAATGCTTCCCACAGGAAGGCTGTATGGAAGCTGGTGGTGACCACCAAGGTGGGCAGGGTGGCATGTCGCCAAGCAGGGTGCAGTCCTGCAGCACCTGAATGGGAATGGTCACAGGGTCTGAACGCACGTGAACAGGAGCAGTGAGCAGATCAGTGATGGACAGACAAATCTGGAGGAATGAGGCAGAATCCAGGTGTGGAGTCAGGGTCTGGGACAGTAAGATGTCAGGCACAAACACAGCTGCTATGTAGCTCATGCAAGGACCAAGACTGAGGGCCTGAGCTTAAAGACAGCTCCCAAGGGAAGAGGAGAGTCTCCCAGTGAGGTTTCCCCCAGCTCTTTCCCACACTGCTCTTTCCCAGCACTCAGATCCAAGGTCACACAGCTGCACCACAGAACAGGCAGTCGAACCCCGGATGCATTTGAACCTCACAAGCAGCTGGATGGGTGCAGAGGTACTACTACTACTACTACTACTACTACTTCTACTTCTTCCACAATCCCGTGTTGGAAATGGTGGGATGAACACAAAGAACCCATTCTGGCTTTTGACCAGCTTTGCTACAGCTCTAGCAATAGCTGTCCTTGCCCAAAATCTGTCCTTTCAGGCTAAGGCTGTATGATGGAAGAAGCCACCCCTATAGACATTCTCAGCTGAGCAAACCTTTGGCTTCCTGCACTGGCATCCTTTCCCAGTGCTCAATTTGCTCACCTAGCCTATGAAGATGAATCTACCTCATAGAGATACCCTGTCCATATGGTAACCTAAGGTCATGCCCATGTGTGGCTGTGCAGACAAATCTGTGGATATTAAAAGAAAACTCTGTGATATGCTTCCCTTTTGCTCACCCCTACCCCCTGTGGAGATGGATCATGGCATGCACCTGGAATAGATGCAAATTTAGGAACATGCTATTTGACCAACAGCCTTGTATGCATCTCATTCAAACACGTGTCAGCACTTTTACTCTAATCCCACTTTTCTTCATCACTCCTGAATTTTGTGTGTGATGCCAGCATGTGAGCAAGCACAGTCTAAGCAGAAGGCTTATCTCAGCATTTCCCCCTCAGGGCATGTTTCTCCCAGATAAAAGTGTCTTTCTATCTGGCAGTCTGAAATGAACTATTACGGTGCTCTGACTTCTCACCGAACAGATGGCAGGGGGAGAGCACAACTCAGTGCAGGATCAACGCATTAGCAGGCTGGGATATTTAAGCAACTTTTCTACTGCCTCCTTTTGAGCGTACTTATGAGGTATCAGATCACAATGAATTCTTGTCTCTCCTAATGTAACACAACAGAGCTGAGGTCCCACTCAGACAAGTGCAGGACTTTAAGAGATGTTAATGAGCAAGGTTTTGAGCTTTTTGTTTTGTTTTGGGTTGGGTTCTTTTTTTACACAGTCTCAGTGATCCAAAACCTAGTCACAGAATCACTTTGGTTCGAAAAGACCTTTAAGCTCATTGAACCCAACTGTTAACCCAGGACAGCCAAGTCCACTGCTAACACATATTCCCAAGTGCCACACCTACATGTACACAAGGGTATTGGGTCAGTTATGGACCACACAGTTAAATCAGCTTTAATAAAATCAGTAAACCAAGGTGTCTGGCATTGACAAAACAAGGCAATACCCAAAACTGACTAGAACTTCAGAGATTAAGTGCACAGAACCCAAGCAGATCAGCTCCTTCTTGCAACAGTGGCTTGTGGTTCATACAAAAGAAACTTAGGATTTTGGAAAAAATATCAGGGGCCAGGATATGAAGGAAAGGAAAGGAAAGGAAGGGAAAGGAAAGGAAAGGAGAGGAGAAGGTGGAGGAGGGGGAAGAGAAGGAGAAGGAAAAGGAAAAGGAAAAGGAAAAGGGGGAAGGGGAGAGGAGAAAGGAAAGGAAAAAGGATAGGGGAAAGGAAAGAAGAAAAGAAAGAGGAAAGGAAAAAAGGAAAGGAAAGGAAAGGAAAGGGGAAAGGGAAAAGGAAAAGGGGAAAAGGGAAAAGGGGAAAGGGTAAAGGGGAAAGAGGAAAAAGAAAAGGAAAAAGGAAAGGAAAGGGGAAAAGAGAAAGGAAAGGATAAAGGAAAGGAAAGGAAAGGAAAGGGAAAGGAGAAAGGAAAGGAAAGAGAAAAGGAAAGAGAAAAGGAAAGAGGAAAGGAAAGAGGAAAGGAAAAAGGAAAGGAAAAGAGAAAGGGAAGAGGAAAGGGAAAGGATAGGAAGGGAAGGGAAGGGAAGGGAAGGGAAGGGAAGGAAAAGAAAGGAAAGGAAAGGAAAGGAAAGGAAAGGAAAAAGAAAAGAGTCATGTATACTGAACTGAGATGGGATTGTTTTCCTATCCTGAGTGTAGCAAGCATCTTGGGGTTTGCTGTCATTAAGAACTGTAGTGATCTGTTACCACATGTTGATTTCATATCTTTAGAGCTTTTCAAAGCTCTCTTTTGAGGAGGATATTTTCCTGTTTCAGTCCAAGAAAAGGTAAATTTTTATAGAAGTTTGAAAACCCAACATGTAATTTTGTTAGAAGTTTTTAAGTAAAAAGATACTAGTTGCATCAAAAAGAAAGGGTGACCTGCTTTTGCCTTGGGAATAACAAAAGTTAGCTAAGATTTAAAGTTTTCATAATAAAGACATTCTTAGGTATATTGTCTTCATTTCGCTAACCTGCTAAAGTCCTGGGGATGGAGTAATAACTCCTGCATAGTGAGAATGTGCAGACAGACCACATCTGTGAGGCTGGATTTTGCTTTCCTACCAATGTAACTCTGAGGTGCACTGACAATTTTACTGGACAGGGGAACAGAATGAACCCATAGCATTTAAGCTGTGTTACTAGCATAGATGTGATACACATAAATAGATCTGCTGGTTGCATGCCCAGAATCTTCCTTCAGAATTTGTTTTTGAACACAAGCTGCTTTTGAAGAGTCCTTCTGTCTCCTTCAGCTGGAAGTTTTCACTTTTCAGCATCACTGACCAAAGATAATGAAAGATGTGCTTATTTTTGTCAAGTTTCACTACTCCTAATATTTCCCGACTAGCAATATCGGTGTTCCTCAGAATTTCACTATGTTAAGCTCTTTATATGGTGGTCCAATGTATCCAGCTTAATGAAGTACTAGCCAGGGGCATGAGTTTCCATCGCTTTACTGTAGGTGTGATAAAAAGCTTTGGGCATCCCTCCCCCTGAGCACTTGCTTATGATCCTTGCTGCCATGTCCCTTTAGATGATGCATTGACCCCAGAGTACAAAAAGTTTGTGGAGTTTCTAGATCAAGCTGCTTTTACCATGGTATCTTTTTTATTATTATAAGCACAAACTAGAAAATTAAATAACTGTGGGTTTTGTTGTTTTTTTTTTTCAAAGGGACATACTGCAAAAATATTTTGTTCAGCTATCCCTTTTCTCTTCATGTCCTGAGCTCAAGATTGACAAAAACCCTTTCAAAATGTGATTATCTATAAATCATGTGTCATGGTTTATATATGCGTCATATATAAATAATGTGTCACCCACATTATTTAAGTGTTATGTATGTCCAGTAAGAATAACTGCTGTAAAAGAAATAATTTAACTGATGAACCTTCATTCCTGTGACTTGCAATGGCGATCGTATATTTTTGCTGAAGTTTGGCTTCTGTTGGGCAACAAGCTGAAATTCGGCTGATGTGTAAAGTGCTTTTCTCAATGGTGTCAAGTTTGTCTTAGATATCCTGACTAGCTCTAGCGATTGTCTCATTTACTTATTTCAAATTCAGCTGTATTATTGTTATGATCCATACACATACCCCGATGGTCAACATTTTTCTGCAAATATTTGAACTTTGAGCTGCTTTACTGGAAGAAGGTCATCAGAGCTAATGTTCCCGTTCCCTGAGGAATGTAAAATCTGTAGTTAGGTTTCTAAAGCAAATCACGAATATGCATTCCAGCCAGTTCACAGAACTATTCTGTATCATATGCTTAGAATTTCCCCTGCAACAGAATAGCTTTTCCATCAAAAATTCACTGCATTAATTACTATGAAGATGAAGCATGAGGGAGATGAAGAATTGAAACTGATATTCTGGAAACAGTGAATGAGAATTTGCTGAAAAATTGCCACATTTTTCCTGAAAACACAGAGACCTGTCTTTCAGGTAGATGTAAATCAACTCTTACCACACAAATGTCTGCTGAGATAGGTATCAGTCAATAAATAATAGTGACAATAACTGCTGTTAATGCTAGTGTACCTAATAGAATTGTACAGCTCTTCTTGTTTTCTTTTTTTCGTCTTTCATGATGTGAGCCACTTTATTTTGCCTCCAGTTCAAAACTTGATCTAATTCCAGAAATGTCCAAAGACATTTGTTGTATCTTTTCTGCTGGGAAAAAAAAGCTCTCAACTTATTGTTAGCTCCCTGCACCAAAAATAAAATGTACAGTACGCAATAAATTTGGTCTGACAGCATTTTCCCAGCTGGAAGGATGGAACTTTCTAATTGGTGCATAAATAAATAAAGGTTTGATACTGCTCTTAAACATATATTTTAAAAAGGAAAAGTTGTCCTTGCCTCCAGTGTGCCTCGGAACCCTAGATCTTCCACAATAGTATGAGAAAAACCTTCTTCATTGAACACGATTTAAAGGTTAGGTCTGAACACTGAAATAAGTGGAAGTCCTGCTGCTGCTGCTCTTGAGGAAGACCCATGAAATTCTCTGTGTTTCTTGCTCTTTCCATATCATTTGAGTTTGTAACTCATCATTTCAGATCACTTTAAGTTTGATACGAGAACTGTAAGTGTTGTGAATCATCAAATATGCATCTATTTAGCAGGAAGAAGTTCTTACGAATCTTATCTTGTGAAGCTGATCTTGTGTTTTCACGTTAAATAAAGTGATAGTTTAGATTGGGAATTTACCTGGAATAATTGCGTGGTATTCAATTTTCCTACCTGAAAATAAACTGGGGCAAAATGCAGACACTGATCTGCAAATTCAGAAACAGGAAAAGGGAAGCATACATTGTTCCAAAGCCATAAAATCTGTTTGTTTGGTCCTCAAGTCCAGGGCTGGATACCATGAGTCTCTGAAATACTAATTCTTACTGCACCTTGGCTCTCCAGGTACATTGCTGCACTGAAGTTCCCTTGGCAATGAAGTTTTTGTAGTGGGGGACATGCAGCAACCCCTCACATCCTGAAGCTGTCAGCATTCTTGTTCTTCATGGGGTGGGTCTCACTTCTGAGTCCAACGCAGAGGGATCCTCAGGAAAGCTGGCATGCAGGAGGAGCCCAATAAACATTTGAATGGACTGACTTTTGTGGGATGTGTCTTCTTTTCTCCTCGAAGCCCAGTAATTAAATATTAATATAGAGAAAGGAAAAGGTCTGCTTGGGAAAAAGTGAGTGAAACCAAACCCATATCTCCTGGAAAAAGACTGACTCACTATAAGCAGTCAGCAAACATCTTATTTTCTGGCCCCATCTGTGTGTAGTACATGGCCAAGTGGTTTTGAAAAGCTCTCCCTGCCAGAACATGAGATAACCTAGTTGTTAGGGAACACCCTCACTTCTATTTCTTGGGTGCTGGCACACCTTTTATTAAAATATTTCAGTTTAAAGCAGTGCACTGGTCCAGGCATGTAATATTTGTATGGAGCTTAACATGGTCCTGCCATAACACTTCTATCTCTTCCAGAGTACAAAGTTGGACCAGAAATCTCATGAGAATGAGCTTACTCATGAGATATCTGTGAATTTTGGCTTCCGGTTATGCTGTAAATAGTATGAGAACTGCCTTTCGAGCAGTTTTAGGGAATTTGGCTCCCAGCCATTGCTAGAAAAGCCCAAGCTGTAATCTAAGTGAAAAGCAAGGCAGAAAGAAAAGTGCTCCAGATTTTCAGAAAGCTCTTTATTAGTGTCAGAAGCTTGCTGGGGTAGAGTCTTCTACTCTATACCCTCTATTCAGATGAATTAGTCCCTCTTCTAAACTACTGCAGACATGCCATTGTGAGATCAGGTACCTCGTGGAAAGAACAGTGATCTATCTATCTGTAAGCGTGCGTATTGGTGACTCCATACCGCTGTTCTGAGGAGTTTTTCTTTTCCCTCTGCCTCCTTCAGAAGTGCTGGGATGGTTTCCTTGCCCTGCTGGCTACCTGTCCTGCTTCCCAAGTCTTATTTTTACTAATGTGTCCAGGAGGCAAAAGCTTTGCCTGTTAGCTAGGCCTTTAGACAGTACAGTAGTGCAAACTGTGTCTCAAAGAGGAACAGGACATTGACAGGCAGTTGTTTTTTTTTATCTTCAAGAACCCCCAGCCTCTGTGGAAGTAATTCCAGTACCCCAGAAAGCAATCCCTGCTTTAAAAAATAAAGGCAAAAGTCATGTGCTCTACAGGTCCAAGCTTGAGCACTGGATCCTATCTCATATGCAAATTACTTTTAGCCCTGGTATCAGAAACATTAGCAAGTATGGATCTGTAAACACCCTTTAGCTTTAATTACACTTAATGTGCTTGTGAGTGTGGGTTGGCTTACCTGACTTACTGACTGGGAGAAGTGTGCTACTAATAGTTTGTAAGCCTGAAAAACAACACAGAAATTATTACATGTGTCAAAAGATGAAATAGAATAATAGTACATTTAACACAGTCTTGTTTGCAGTATTAGTAGCCAAGCTATAGTGTTTTCCTAATGATACTGAGATCACTTCCAAATAACTTTCAATGGTCATCGTAAATGTGATAGCTGGCATGAAGTCATCAGAAAGAGATGGATCCTTTCAATGAGGAATTAAGTAAATAAATAATAATTACCACAGAATGCCTTACATTCACAAGATGGGAAACATCAGAGTCAATACTACAGACACTAGAGTTATGCTCCTCCATTCCCACACCAGTCCTGTTAAAATACAGCTTATAATGGTATGAATATATTTATTATTATGTTTATTATGTTATTATTACATAAGACAATAAACTTCTTCAGAAGACAGGACAGTTAAATGATTAGTTATTTATGTCTGTCCTCTAATCCTCTAATTTCTGTTTTTAGATTATAGAGAGCCTATATACACTTCCAGAACAGCCGAAGATTCAAGACCAGGTTGGATGAAGCCTTGCGTGGCATGATTTAGTGTGTGTGGGGGGTGGAACTAGATGATCTTAAGGTCCTTTCCAATACTAACTATTCTATGATTCTAAGATGCAAATAGTTGGGTAGTAGAGGGAGGAAAGCTTGATATAGGCTACTACCCTCAGGTACACAACCAGGCTTGGAAGACTGTTGGATGAAATTAAGAAGGCTGGCCCTATACAATGGCCAAAGATGACTGCTAAAGGAGGTCATATGCAGTGGAAGACCAAAAGCTCAAAGCTTTATAGATCAGCATGAGCCCAGAACACAGGGTCTTGAAATACATGGCCATCCCTGCAGAGATGGTTCATGTGGGGGATGCTACCTTAGAAGTGAGCTTAGTTTCAGAGATACAAGGCAAATGTTCCTTGGCTCAACAGTTTAATTTTTCATTTTTTGATGAATGATGGTAGGACTTCTTGATAGGTTCCAGAGAGCCCTTCTGCTCTAGCAGCATCTCAGCAAAATGCTATGGAAAAGAAATGTGAGTCTGATTCTGACACAAGACTGTCCCATGACTCTCGTGCATGAGAATCTAATGCTGGTTCTGATTCAGCAATAATTTATTTGTTGGGAGGTTTTGCCCTTGTTGGTTTGCAAATTAATTTGTTGTGCAACTGATCACTTTGATCCCAATTCTAGGAAAAAAATCCCAAAGTCAGCTGTCATTTTGTCATTTATCATTTGTGAATGTGAATGTTGTGCCCTTTTCCACCTGATACACTATCCAAAACCCCAGTTCTTTCATGTGGTTAAGTGCCTAGCTGTCAGTGATTTTAATTATATTGGGGCTTAGATGCCTGTCTAATCTGGGACTGACTCAGTCATCTTCTAAAATTTGAGTAAGTGGGCCACGATATCAAAACAATAGCCCAACTGGCTTCAGAGGAGCCTCATATGACTGGAAGGGTATGAACACGTGGGACTTTGGTTTTATAGGAGCCTTTGTAAGAAAAGGAGTTTCGACAGAGTTCATAGAGAGCACCTCTGGAAACTTCTGTGCTTATGATATACTACCTACAGATGATTGGCATGTTCAAGAACATTATGTCCTGAATTTCCCACTGTATTTACTTCTCATGTTCTGCATGTTGCAGCAAGTAATATACACACACACAAAGTCTTTGCAAACATTTGTGGGAACAGCAAATATGCAAATAGTAGCCACAAGAAATTCTTCATAAACAGCCTAGAAGCTGAGATGGATTTCCATAAAACCCTTGTTAAACAGTGAAAATGTTAATAGACACTAAAGTCTTTATAGTCAGCATGTATTCCCAGAAAGGCTGGATCCCAAATATTGTATTTGGTCATATGGAGAGTTCCAGCACCCATCAAGACACCCTCTACAGCACCAGAGCACCAGAGCCTGTTCCTTCTTCTTTGCAAATAGTAATGTTGGTACCAGACAAAAGAAACTGTAAGGAGACTCTTACGAGAAACAAGTATGGCAGAATCTAGTAATTTGTAGTTATTTGCAAGGGTAGCCATCATACAGGAATTGTTGAATTGCCATTACTACAGTATCCCAACATTAGTTTATATATTGCTCCTTCCTTAAGCCCCATGTAACAGGAAGAATCTATTGATCCCATTTTACAGGTCCAGCACCTGAACAGTGCTGCAACAGTTCATAACGTTAAGCCTATGCAAGTGCGTAAAGAGGCAGAGGGACATCTAGTGGGATTTCCACTCTCACTGCATCTGCAGGCCATCAGAAATCTTCCCACAGGATTTACCTTACCTGTGCCTTACAACATCAGGAAGAGCGCCCTGCAAGCATTAGGTAAAATGTTGATATTCTTATGGAGGAGGCTGAAGAAAGTGTGTTTTTCCTTAGAGCTCAGTAGATGTCCAGTAACCTGCTGAGATGTACTAAATTCTTTGACATGTCAGCATGAAGTGAATTGTCCAATGCTGTACTTGAGATCTGGTAACAGAGCGATGTATCTTTAGATCATCACTCAGATCCCTGAACCACCTTTACTTCATGAGGATTTGAGGGCTTGGCTGTGATTCAGGCTGTGGATCTTGTGCTTTTGATGTTCTGAGGATTCAGAGACTGCTGTGAGAAGAGGAAAGAGAAGCTTTGACTAATCTGATTTATGCAAGAACGCTCACCTTGAAGGCATTTTGAAGGTTATCTTCATAAAAAAAAAAGGACTGCCAACTTACACTGGAAAAAGAAATTGATTAGCAACTTATTTCTTGACATGACTGATGGACGAGTGATTACAATACATTATACTGCCCTTCTCAGCTGGTGTAGAATAACACAGCTTCATCCACTGAAGCCAGTAGGCTATAACAGTTCTTACAAGCCAAAGACTAAACTACTGTGTCCAAGCTCTTAATTTCCTGTAGAAGTCTTCAACTTCTTTGTGTCAGAAGAACTCATCCACATATGAAACCCTTCTAGTTCCTGACCTTGTATTTAGTTGAGGCATCATGGAAAGTGAAGGGGGCTATTTTAGGGACACGATAATTGCATTAAAAGAGAATTCAGTCAGATTGCGGATACCGTGCAGAATGGCTCTGAAAGTCCAGTACGTGTGTACCATCATACAGTGATCATTATTGGTTTAAATGGCTGTAGTGCTTAGGACGCCAAGGGTGGGCAAAGCATGTAGTACTGCAGGCTCTGTAAGAAAAAGGTGAGCCTGTATCCTGCTATTCTTATTGATGCTGCACGGTGTCAGCAGGGAATTCAATTGACAGAGACCTGACTGTTGCAGCCTTTGACTGGGCAATAGAATGACACAAACAGTGTGAGTCCTGAATGAATGGCTATTCCACAGCAAGGGGGGACGGAATGTTCCTCACATAGGAAGATGGAAGGGAAGTAGGAGACAATCTACCCTGATTTTGCCCTGACCTTGCTACCTTTTCTTTGGTGACTAAAGAACCTAACAGGACACAGGGTAGACAAATAGACCTTTGCAGGATTACCTCTTTAATTTACTTTCTCCAGGCATCATAGTCAGCACTTGCACTTTTCTTCTGGGTCTACTTCGATGGTATTTGCACATATGACAGTTGGTGTGGTCAGAGATGACGTACAATCCAGTGAAAGGATGATGTATTTCAGAAAGTGCAGGCTTCTTATTGAGAGGGTCTCCTTATTAAAGTTGACCTGCAAAGAAAATTACGCATCCTTTGCTTTTCACCAGTTTAATCCAAGAGCTGACTGAAATCTGCTAAAATTTAGATGCATTTTCCTTTCAGTCGGATTATCCTTTGAAACTGTGAGCAAACCCTGCCTGACAACACAAAGGAATTTTCCCATGGATCAGTTAAAGCTGACTCACATGAAAGACTTGCCCAAAGTGGTCATGCCCTCTGAGCAAATACCACAGGCATGAGGATCTCTACTCTTGGCCTAACAGCACTGTTAGGATTCCAGCGACCCAGCCTAGGAAGGCAGATTTTATTGGAGGAGGGGAGGTCGCCTACCTGTGACCCAGCCAATCTGCTCTGCTATTTCTCCGTGTTGCTAACTTGCAAGGGAGGCGAACGGGTTGCGCTGTCACTGCACGTTGCAAGAGATTTCCTGCTCAGCCCCTGAAATACACCAAATAGCACTCACTGTTTGCTTAAGCAGGTAAAGCATACAGCAAAAGTCACTGCTGTGACTCAAAGGGGAAAGAAAATCATCTGATCATTAAAGCTTTCAGCACCACGTTTTAGCACTGGAGTGAAAACCTAGCGGAAGCTACGCACCCTTCTAAGATAAATAATTTCCTCTGCTGGAATTGCTGAGTGTGTCACAGATCAACAACCAGGAAGACGTGCTTACTATCGCTGCATGTGTTTCTGCAGTGGTTTTCTTCTCTCATAATACTACTGAGAAGAGCTGCCCTGGGCTTGTTATAAAGGCAAGCACATGCTAAGCAAGCACATGCTAAACAAAGTGCCAGAAGAATGCACAAAGAAATGATGCAATAATGCAAATAGAGACAAAATTTTGGACTGCTCAAAACAAACAAACAAACAAACAAACAAGTTTAGCTTTCCATGGTCAGAGAGACACATGGAGTTAAAGCTTCTGACCAACGTGCTGCTGACAGTTTAAAACTAAAAGCATTTTGAATGAACCTTTGCATTGTTTCTCTGCACTTTTTGGTTACTTTCTGGTAGTTTTTTTGGTTACTTTTTTTTTAATTTTTTTTACTTTTGCTCAGGCAAAATAAAACAGGCAGAGCAATGGAACATGCTACTTCCAGCTTGCTTCTGCTTTTTTTCTCATACTGGTGTAGAAGAGTCTTGTTTTAAAGTTCACAGCATTTCGGGAAGACGTTTTATTCATGGGTTATCTGCTCCTCACTTTCCACTTTTTGCATCTCTGGTTGCTCTTAAAGAATGTTGGGCTTAAGTTATTTGTCATTTTCCCTTTATATTTACTTTGGTCCATTTCTTTGCTTGAATTTGGGTTTTCAGTAAGATTGCATGTGATCTGTGCCAAGGTGAAGCCAAAGGCTCTTCCTACATTCCTAAAACGTGTGGTACCAGGGGCAGCAGACTCAAAATTATGTTCCAGCTTCATTTAAACAGGAAAAGTCCAGTGGGTTTCATTTGGTTGTGTATAGCAGTCAATGGTACACTTGGTGGTAGTCCCTGTGTTATTTGTTTTAAATTATATTCAATTCCATGCTGTCTCCACATTCTCTGTTTCCAATATCCAGCAGATTTTTGTATTGACAAATGTGTGACATTTACAGGAAGCTGTTGTGGAGAAAACCTGAGGTTTTTCTGCATGGGCTGAGCATAGTTGTGGCTTCTGACCCTGGGGAGAGCTGTTTGAGTTAGGGATTATCCTATTAGATGGATGTTTCTAATAAAACTACCAGCAGCCAGAGAGCTTATCTGTATTACCACCATGCAGTTCCAGAGCTAACATCCCCCTCAACATGAAGAGGGTAAATCCTGAATGTCATCATTCATTTTGAACTCACAGCAGGCTCAAGTTGTAACTGAGCTTCCACAGTGTCTGCAGCTGACCTGAATCAGGGCTACTACTCTGCCCCTCCTCACTCCCCTTCTGTAATCCACAAGGTAAGCTAGTCCACCCTGCTGAACCTGCAGCAAACCCCTTCAAAAAAGCAACTGAATTTTTGAATCTTTGAGCTTAGTGAGTTCTCTGTGGAATGAGCATCACTGCTGGTGTAAACAAAGGAACAAAAATGCATAGCTATGGGCAGGAGTGATCCAGGGACCAAAGCAGATCTTAAATTAGGTTGAGTGAGCTGGATGGAAGGTGTGCCTTTTAAGGGGACTTGCACTTCTTCATGTAAATGCTGCTTCTGCTCCCCTTGCATTGAAAGCTGTCGCGTGGCCACTGCGTGAGTCACTTCCAGTGGCTTATCTGACTGAAAACTCATTTGGCAACAGCAAAGAATAGACTTCCTTCACACCAGGGAATGGAATTACTTGCTATAAGAGGGGTTGATGGCGACATTGAACATGAGCAGTAAGAATGGGAATAGATGGGCTGCAGGGAGCAGACAGCAGCTCATTCAATCTGGCTTGGCTGAAAGAGGAGTCTGCACACTAAAGGCACAGCTGCCCAAGACACTGGGCAGACTACACATCAGTTCGGTTGTCTTGGCTGCTGTCATGTGCTAAGGCAGTGGAAAGCTAGCCCAGCTGGGTATCTTTCTGTTGAGTTAGCCACAACAGCTCACAGAAATGAAAGCAGTAAATGCTGAAGTACAAGGCTGAGAGAGCATGTGGCTAGGCAATGTGGGAAGG
This sequence comes from Agapornis roseicollis, assembly GCA_002631895.1. NCBI lineage: Eukaryota > Metazoa > Chordata > Aves > Psittaciformes > Psittacidae > Agapornis > Agapornis roseicollis. The sequence continues at coordinate 58,359 of NDXB01009637.1, forward strand.
AGAAAGACCATCTAAGACAGCAAGTGAAGCAAGGGCTATAAGAAGACAGTCTTTTTTGCTAGACCTCCTAAAGCCATTGGGAAAGCATAACAGCTTTCACATCACCCAGTTCTAGTGTAGACACTGGATAAAAGTTTTCCATGCTTGTTTTGGGTTTGTTTTTGTTTGTTTGTTTTTCTGTAGAAAGCTATATTTCTCCATATGGTGGCAAATTGGTGAGATCACTCCTAGTCTTTGGTACGCTTTTTTTCAATAGTGCATTTGTTAGTGGAGCTGTGACAATGGAGACCATGAAACAATGCGCCTTCACTGAAACCAGGTGTGACCTCCTAGGAACCTCTGCTAGAAGGAGGAGTTGGTGGCAAATGTGTTCCAAAAGAGCAGTTCCTTTCTTACTTTTTTGTTTGCTTGAAAAGAGCTTGGTCCCTCTGCCAGAAGAATATTTTCTTTCCACGTGCCTGTTATTTGTGAGTCCAGAAGAAACTACTGATGAGAGCTGGCCAGGTAACAGAAACCATACTGGAGAGTTTGAATAAGCAAGTACTGCTTTTCAGAAATGGCTGGAAGCATTCATCCCCCTTCTTTTGGGCTGAAACTGTTTGCCATGCTCACCCATGCCTGTGGAGACATATACTGCTGAAGCCCAAGCCAGGCAAGGTCGGCTCTGGCAGCTTGGACAGCAGCCCCCAGTGCTTCAAAAGCAGCATGAGTGCCCTGCTGCCCTGGCTCCACACCTCCCCATTGCTTCCTCTTTGTTTTCTCCTTGTTGTGATTTATTGGGCTGGGTTCTGTGGCTGCTTCTTGGCTGAGTGCAGGTAAGGTATGCAAATTGCTTTTTAACAGCTAATACACGCACACATACTTAAAAAAACCAGCTAAACAATATGGTCAACAGTGAGTTATAGGAGATCAAGAAAGCATCAAGAGGTGAAAGTCAGTGGCTGGCTAGCCAAGTCCTGACTGTGATTAAGGCTCTGTTCAGAATAAACTTAGTGGAGAGCAAGTTTGATAGATTCAAAGTAGGATATTGAAGGAGGGGACTGCTTCTGGGGCTGTAATACACATTTTGTGATCAAAACTTCTCAAGATCTATCATACTTACTTTTTACAGAAATTTAAAAACCAACAGCACAGTGTTTCAATCTCCAGCAAAATCTTCTGCCTTGCCCTGAGCTGGTCAATTCTGAACAATGGGTAATGACCACAGCAGGAGAATTTATTGTAGCTAATTTCTCGATTTCTGTTGTCAAAGCATCAGAAAGAACAGTGCAGGGGTTTTTAAGCATTGCCTGCACTGTATTTGCCTTTCAGTGCTTGACGTAGTGAGATTTACTCCCCAGTCTGCACTTGGACTCGTTTCTTGCTATGCTCAATGTTCCTGGTTTCCAGGAGTCTCCTGACTACCCAATCTAGGAACAAGTTTGGAGTAAAAGCATGGATTTTTACTCTTTGGCTCTGCAGATAAAGTTTTCTCCTCCTTTCCCAAGGAGAAAGTTTTCATTTTTCTGTGTCACCAAGTGGTCTGCCCTGCCAGGCTGATATTGAGGTCAGTCTGATTCAAACCTGAATGTTAAAGACCTTAGAGAAAAAGACCAAACAAACCCAGAAAAACCCAATCAAAACACATAGCTTAGCTACACACAAAGTCACCTGGATGAAAACCTTCAAGTGGCAGTTGGAGTTCAGCCAAAGCCGGTATGGTTGTATTCCACTGCCTGGTTGCATTGCCTGCCAAGCCCTTGCAGAGGGAACAGCATGCAGTGCCTGCTTGTCCATGGGCACATGCCTCTGCTTTGCAGAGCTGTCTGGTTATGTGTAAGGTGGTGGCACCCATCCTTCTTTCATCATCACCAAGGCCAAAGATGTACTGTAACACATTTTCCGGCATGAACACATGCTAAGCAAAGTATTTCCATACCTCAGGCATACATGCCAAAGATCCTTGCACACGGAGCTGACAGTTCCTCTCTCCCGCTTCCCATCTGTCAGTCCCAGCCCCAACACCTTTCCTGAGCTTGCCGGGTATGAGCCAGCCACTTGTGAAGTTACAGGCTTCAAATGGTATGGCTTAAAAACCTTGTTACAGGAAAGAACTTTTGTGAGTGCCTGTTTTGTGAGTGCTTGGCTTTCTCTTCCTTTTCCTTCTCCTTCTCCTTCCCACCCTGCAGTCCCCTTGCCCTGTTCCAAATTTCTTCTACAAGGCAGCAAAGTCCAGGCTTCTGCTTGGGAAACATGGTGTCATTCATTTCTTTGATGCAGTGGTGCAACTCTGGGGAACAGACCTGCAGTATGTGGGTCCAAAGGGATTCTCTGTTTCTGAGCTCCATGCCCACAACCAGTGATGTTTATACAGCAAATACAATCCGTATCAGTCTGCCACATTGTGAAACACTACAGTCCTTGGAGAAAAGAAATTAGAGTCACGGCAGGTAGGTTCAGGGTGAGAGCCGCAAGAAAGTGCAATTATCTCTACTGTGCAACCTGCTGCTTTTGCTTCTATTACTGGGGGCTGGAGGTGGCAGTTGATGCTCTCGCTTTAGATCTCACTGCTGATCTTGAGACCTGGGCTGCAGAAAGCCAGAAAACTGGCCCATTAGTCTCAGGGCTCACTTGGATATTTTCTTTGTGCTTTGTTTGGTTTTGTTTTTGTTTGGGTTTTGGGGTTGTTTTTTTCTTTTTTTTTTTTTTTTTTTCTTTTTTTTTTTTTTTTTTTTTTTTTT
>NDXB01009637.1:61177-74081 GCA_002631895.1 Agapornis roseicollis
TTTTTTTTTTTTTTTTTTTTTTTTTTCCTATACTGCCTTTGGTTCTGATTTTTTTATCCTGCTCCTCTCTGTTGCTGAAAACACTCAGCTGTTCTCACTGCAACCCCCACCCTCACCTCTCTCTTCTTGCTCTTTTTACCTTCACACCCCTCACTTTAATGTTCTCTTCTGCATCGCTTCTACATCTGTTTCTCATCCTTTGTCTCCAATAATGCCTCTATCATGGCTCATTTTCTAGTGTGAATTATGAAATCTTAACTTTAAATGATGAATTAAAAAAAGTAAGTGCAGGTTTATAAAAGCCATCAGGTATCTAGCTATGTGCCTAGGCACTGTGGTCATGTATGAAACAGAGGGAAGAAGGCACTCAAGTTCTGTTAATCTTCTGTGGCAGTTAAACACCCAACCCTATTAATACATTGTATTGTGCGTTTTTAGTGTGCATTTGTATTAGTACCTGTTGTGTCTTTGAGTATTTACATAATTCTGGAAAGCCATGGCTGATGTCTTGTTTTCATAGCTTTTCTGGTGTGATTTTCCACACCTTGTGGTTCTTGATGCAGAATGAAAGTTCCCTGGGGCTGGGATTGCATCCTCCAGCAAGTTTGTACAGGTTTTGGAGCATCTTACAGGCACGGAGGCATTACAAATCAACACAGCTAGAAAGCCCAGTCTTACCATTCAGACTGTCAGCTGTAGAAAGCCACCAACACCCAGAAGTCCTCTGGTAAAGGAATGTGAAATAAAAAGCAAACAAATATGAATAATCATACTTCTGGCTAAGATGTTACCAAAAATTGCCAATGACAAGCCGCAAGATTCTGTGATTCATCCAAGCACCCAAAGAAGCACTTACAAGAAGCCACATGACTAATTCTGCTAGAGGTCAGGGACACTTCTGTGCACTCTACATATGCAATTATATACTTTACAAAACCCAAACCTTGTTCTGTTAAGATGGATAATATATGCTGTGCTGTTATTGAGAGAAGGGTATGAATTGCTTGGAAGAACAACCTCCTCCCCTTGGACTCGTTCTCTTAGTCATTTATTCTTTTCACAGTACCTATCACAGTATCTAGAAATACTACAAAACCCCCCAAAGAGCACAGAATGGAATGTGGAAGGTCAGAATTGCCTCCTGCCCATGCTGATTTTAGTGTGGTGGCATTTTATGTGAGTGACTTAAACCATGTTATGCACATGAAGGCAAAAGCTGATCTTGGCTTCCTAGCTGAAATTTTGTGAAGCAGCCCAGATGGGTGGGATGGGAATGCGAGCAGAGAGGCTGATGAGCCTCCTGTCAGCTGGAATGTGGCTTTAAAAGCATTAATATGGTTTCACTTTGGGGGGAGAAAATCAAGTCTAAATTTGAATGTGTTTGATGATACGATAAGCCATATGAAGCCATAAGCTAATTATCACAGGAAACTTCCATTTCAGTTATTTCAGCAAAATTTCAGTGCCTGTGTACCTTTGAAGAGCCGGAACAAAGCAACTGGGTTTTGACTTTCACAGTTTACCAAATGTGGCATTGATGGTGAACCGTATGCTGATGTAAAGGACAGAGCTATATTTGTTTAAGAAACCTTCAGGCTGAATTTCCAGCTTTGTGAGTGCTGAGAGAGAGGAAAGGGGGAAGCTCTGAGGAAAACAAATGTTTCCTGAACTTTGAGTTTCTTTGCTTTTATATATTACCAGATTTTTCTGTGATGTGACCAGTCCTCCTTTATAAACTTTGCTTTATCTCAGTGACTTTTTGCATCTAGAAAATGATTAAGCTGTCATATTTGGGGACTGGAAAGAGCAAAGGGCTGAAAAAGTTTGTTCTACCTGTCAAGTTACTCAGTTACAGCTGAGTCCTTTTGCAGACATGCATTTCCACTGGTGTACGCACACACCATGTGCTGGCCCTTGCCTGCTCCTCACACTATAGGAGCTATAGGTATAAAAATATATACATATAAATCTGTATGCATAAAAAATGTATTACCTGTTGAGGAGGACTGTGGGCCTCAGCAAAGTTCCCTATTACTTATTAGCCAGCCAGTGGTCTGGCCTGTCTCTGTCCTTGGCAATAAAACAAAGATGAAAGGTAGCCGCTTATTTGGAGGCAGACTTGAAAGTACAGTAGCTATCTCAGGCCCTTGCCTTATCAAAGGCTGGGGCAGCAATAACAGTACAAGATGGAGCAACAAGGACGTAGTGGGCTAGGCTGTCAAACAGTTACACCTTGTGCGCAAACAGCAATTTCACATCCCCACGGGCACCAAAGCACAGTTGGCAGCTGAAGGCAAGCTGCAACATATGGTGCCTAACCCTGGTACCAGCCTCCTTCTCCAGGCCTGGGCACAGGAGCAAGGTTGGGCAGGGCATTGCCTCCCCAAGTGGGGCAACCTTTCTGGTAGCTAGATTGAGAAGTTCAAGGCTGCTAGGCACAGCTTGTGCTCCATGTTACCAGCAGAAGTTCAGCTGTCGCCAGCCCGGCTCTGCTGAACCAGGGAAGTTAGTTTGCTCTGTCTTCATCAACTGAGTCCCACAGGTCAGCCCTGTTCAGGCTGATAGCAAATGGCCATGAGGACATCCTTCTTTATGGATGTTCAAACTGTCATCTCAAATGGTACAGGAGGGTGGGATGTGGGAAATGTCACACTTGTGTTTTATGGGCAGTTGATCATCCTTTCAGCGGTGACCATTAGAGTTTTGAACTTCAAGCTTCCTCAAGCAAAGTGTTGAAGCCATGAGGAGTCTAGTTGACCCTGGTGGAGAACTCCTGCACTTAAAACTGACTTGAATCAGTAACTTAAACAAAGAGACAAGGCCTCTCTCAAGAAGAAACAGACTGAGGTATTGAATCAGTCAGCTACAGCTATTGTTGGCCTCATAGAATCACAGAATGGTTTGGGTTGGAAGGGGCCGTAAAGATCATCTAGTTCCAACCTCCCCTCACATGGCAGGGACACCTTCCATTAGACCAGGTTGCTCAAAGCTGTTGAAGACACAGCATTCACAACAGAAGACATTGAACTGACAATAGTAATATAGAAATATTTGTCTTGGGTCAGACGATCTTAATCACAGGAGGACACAATATCCCATAATATTCTGTGACATTTCCACTGCAAAATTATGGTGATGTGATGGGTCAATGTACAGAGATTTGGTTAAAGTATCTTGGTAAGTTTTACGGAGCTTTTAATAAATTAGCTGAATATAAAGTTCTCAGTGGATAACTTTACAAGTCTCAGTGATACTTGAGGCAGCAAAAAACCTCTCAGCTTTGCATGTTGCAAAAGACCTCTCAAAAAAAAATCTCCAAGTGGGTTTTCTAAAAGCAAGTGTCAGATGTGCTTAGAAGCCCATCTGTATTACGCAGCTGATGTTTTGGGCAACCTTAAAAGCTGCTACACAGCATTATATAAAATGGTTTGCTTCATTTCAATCCCATTAAGAAAATTCTTGGAAGTTTCTTAAACAGCAGTAACTATGGTGCTCATTTGTTTCATTTTGCTGCCATGAAGCAGGGTCCTGAGGACAGCCAGCATGATGGGAGAGCTGCTGGCAAGTGAGAGATTCTTCCTATGGGTAAAAGAAGGATGTTTTTGAAAACTTAAGCTTGGAGCATTTTTAATTGTTTGCATCTGTCATGCTAATAGTAAAGACAACCTTTGTAAAGACAAAGGTTTTATATCACATGTTTAACCTGAAGATGTCTGGGGTGTCTGGGAAAGAGCAGGAACATGAGAAATAGGCCTGGAAAAGACATCTGAAATAGCTGAGTCCTGTTTCCTGATGCCATGGGAAACCACACAGTGTAATTCCTTTCATACATTGATATTTCTGTTGTTGATTTTTTTTTAAATGGGGTAGAAAGTTTTCTCCTGTTGCTGCTCTTGGAAGCTTGTGCAGAACTTCCTTCCTCTTATGGCTTGAAACAATCTTCTGATTTCTTGCATACATTTCTCTAAGGACAGCTTACATGCATAACTCTCTCCGAAAGCTGTCTTTAGCTTAAATAGCTGTTCTCTTTTCTGTATTTTCAGAAAGAAAAGTTCATAAACCTGCTGAGATTTCTTTTTCCTAGACTTAAGAAAAAAAGCTAAATAAGGCATTTCATGTTGGCTTTTTAGCAAGAGATCACCTGTTCTATTTGTATTAATTCCCTTTTGTAGAGATAACTCAGTCCTGCTTTTGGAAATTATCACTCTTATAATGGTTAGAACTTTCAGGATCTTTTTCTTCCTGATAGTTACTATTTTTTTTTTTCCTGTATACCTTCTCTGAAGTCTTCTTGTGCAGCTCTGCAAGTGTGAGTTCACCATCACTGAACTTGCATGACCAGAACTGCATGCAGCAAGAGGCCTCTTAAGAGTACCTGGAATAGAAAATATTATTAGTCACTTGCAGCCAGTGACCTACCAGTTTTGAATTAAGCGTCTTTAAAGGCATTGCCTAAGACTTTTTATTGAATTATTGCATATTAGTATTTGCAGCATTTTGGAGTGTAACTGCTTCTGCCAGTTTTGATGTGCTGAGCTTCATCAAGTTCACTTTTGCTTAGGATAGAACCACTTCCATACCTACGGAATCCCTCATGTTTGCCATACTGTCTTTTCCTGCCATATTCAGCCTTCTCCAGGCTGCAGGCAGCTGCAAAGAAAGTATACCGGTTTTAGACCATGTCTGAAAGCTGCCTAATCTCTGCCTCATGTTCTCCCTCTTTGTACAGCAACATCTGCTACTTGTTTCAATTTCCTTTCATGCTCTAACTCAGCTCAGCTTGGAGAAAAATTCTCACTTTAATCTCTAAATGTTTTGGACTCCAAGACATAGCTGTCTCTGCTGATTAGTCTATTTTCACAATCCTAGTAACTTACTCTGAACTGATTATTCATCCAGGGAGGTATGAATGAATTTTGAGCCAGCAAATAGAGAAAGAATAGGAGCTATGCAAGTTCACCCTATATTAGCTTCATCCCTGTATTGCTTGTGGGTAAAATTAATACAGAGACGTTTGACTGCATTTCCCATGAATCAATAGCAAGTGTATTGGTAAATTCTGAGAACAGTTTTGCCCCTACTGAACACCCTCATGGTGAAAACAAACTAAATTAAAATTGCCTCCAAGATTTTCTTTTTCCTGTCCTCAGCAGCAGAAAAACCTAGAGGCCTCTCCCTGAAGTGATGGGAGCTGCTGGATAAACTGAGAGTGGAGCCGAGCTACTAGTCCTTTGTGGTGATTCAGATGGATAATTAGTCAGGTAACAATTCCACTGTTGAAAGGTCTGTGAGGCTGGGATCAAACCAACTCAGCACTGCAGGCAACTGTCATGAGATAAAAAGATAAGATGAATGAGTTTGTATAGCACTTGGAATGCACAGAGACCAATATAGATGTAAAATATTATTACTAAATGTACTAGCACTCTGTCATGAGGAGATTTCCTGCAAAAGCAACTGGATGGATAAACTCCAGAGACTTGGACAGATCATGGAAATAAATCACGTCAATAAAACAGTGCCCTTTCCTGGGCTGCACCCTACTCTCCCTTAACAATGTCCCCTGGGCAAGGTTTATACCTGCAAGCAGTGGCCATAGCAACACCAACGATGACAAATAGAAGAGCTCACTTGTGCCAGGTAGGGAAAGCCCGGAGGGACAGAACTCCCGGTTTCCATCACAGTGAAGAACTGCTGATCTTTCTGGCAGTGCCAGACAAGGGCTTCACACTGGGAGCTGCCCAGTAAGGGGTGGGCTGTGCAATTGGTGAGGTAAGGGTAATGTTAGACCCACTGGGACTCTTAATATTCAACCACACAACAGAGACAGATACATCTGTCTACCAAAACATTTAAGAGTCCTTTGGCAGCTAACTTTGTGCACGTTGCCCTTCTGCCCCTCGGACGGCTGCTTTGCTCCAGGCAGCAACATAAGGTGGGTGCTGGAGCAGATCCAAAGCCCCAGTGATCCAACCTGCTTGGAGGCTGAACACTGTTAGAGCCCCATCCATGGTAGTTACCACGCTTGCAGAGTGTTATGCCAAGCACTTTGCTGGCTGAGTCACTGTATGTATAAACTTTCCCATGATCATTTGGGCAGCTTTCTCATTCCCTCAAGCACAAAGCTTGTAATTGGGAACAGAGCCATTAAGACAAATTTCTGCGGGCAGAAAGCAACAGATATGCTCAAGTGACTTATTCATATTTACCACTCCAATTGTCTGTTCTGACAGAGTCACTACACAATCTCTCCCAAACCACAGTCAGTTTAGCTGATGTTTCAGACATGTACCAGCAAAAGCAAAAGGATTACTACTGGATGATGTGGGGATCAATCACATATCCAAGGCACAATTCAGGACTCAACCTTGCTAAGTTTATTCTTGTACATTGTGCTTTTATCGCTCACTTTCTTTCCCATCATGGTTTTATGCCATGAGAAATTCTCACTGGAAGATTTGACATCCCATGCTTCTCTTCCCAGACGCAGAGAGAAAAAGAGTGGCTGGCTGGGAGCTACCATAAACTCACTGTTATAGAGTTTTCATACCAGGCAGGCTCCTTCGCAATGCTTTGGTATACCCAATTGCTGTGGTGCTGCAAAGACCCCTACTGCAAAGTGTACCAGGCTAATTGAGAACACAGGCCTAAAAATAGAGGTGTCTGGGAAGTGATGATTTTCCCACAGAAACATCAGGTTTTCATAAAAAAACCTAAAAGCACAAAAGTTTTAAGTATAATGCAGAGAGGTTTTGCGTTACCAAGCTTAAGTTTTATGTACTTCTTCTGACCAACACTGAATATTTTTGTTGAAAACTCAAAAAAATATTAGTTTCCCAAATAAAACCACAGCTACTGACAGAATAAATTTAAAAACTCATTAAAATGGTTCAACTTATAGGTTGAACCTAAAATAGGTTCAACTTATGCTTTCTCCCTGCTCACCTGCTTTCCTGTTTCTTCCATTTTTCTGCTTTCTGCCTGCCCTCTCCTTTTCATGTGCAGCCTGCTTGCTGGTTCCTATGTGGTAACAAATCCCACTAAGGCAAACTAGCACTTCCAGCTTCCTTCTTAACTCAGTTCTTCCCTCACTTCTTTTTCTCTTTGCTCATATTTGTTACTGCTTTTTCTTTCTCTTTTCTTTACGAAAAATCTTTCACTTATCATTTCCATATCACATTCCTCCCCTCCCTTTTTTTCTTCAGTACTTAGATATCTCTAATGATCCTTGTTCCTTCTGGTTCTATCTTTTGTTCTTTCTGTCACCTTTCATACCTGCACTTTCATTTCCTAGTCTTCTCCCTATACACTAATGTCTGTTGGCAATCTTTCCCATCTGTGTCTCTGAATGGCACATATTCCATAGGGATTTAAAAAGGATATGCAATTTTTAATCAAAACCAAAGAGCTCAAAAAATAAATATCATTATATCAATTTTATGTGTGAAAAGACTACAGGCAGAAATATTGACTAGTTTGACCAAAGCAATGAAGCAACTCATCATTAGATCTGATGTCTCCTTCAGACCATGCTGTGATAAGCCTGTTAGACTCTTCTGTTCATTCTACTGCTGTAATACTCTATTTTAAGTATGCTTTGATGCTGGACTTCTGCAGACTTCAACCCTGCTTTACTTTCATCTCCCACCACTTGGAACTTGCAAGAGAAGCTCTTCTTCATGTCTGATCACCAGGCAGGCACAAAATCAGCTTGCCTGAGGACTGCTGGGTAAGAAAGCACAGCCTTAAGCATCTGAGGTCACTACTTGTAGCCACACAGAAGTAGATTAAAATTAGTTGTGAAAATATCCAGGAATCTTCTTTCTACTATTGGAGGCATGGAAGGATATGGATTCAAGAGCGTGGGGCAGAGGCATGTGAACAGAGTCTGAGGAAACGAAGCCAAACCATCATACCTGCAGGAAACTTCATATAAGGCAGCATGAGCTGGGCTGCTGGGAGAATACAGTCTGACCCTAAGAGAAGAAACAAGAATGAGTTAACTGACACACAGTGTTTTCATTTGGGGTGCTTAGGCTGGGTTTCGGATTCACTGACCTGGCTATTTTTCATGTGAGTTTGAGTTTCAGAATGAAAGCTTGCATAATGGTAACAGGCCTGTGAGAATAAAGAAGAAACTTGCCCCTGCTGCAGGCTGTGAAGGGTTAGTACTTGAAGACTGCAAATTACTTACATGTGCATGATGTGTGTGAGTGGAGGATTTTTTTAATCTTAAAACTAAAATATGTATCTGGGTCCAGTCTTTTGGGCATGTAAGTACATCATATCTAGGAAGTTTTTTCTCTTGGATGCTGCAGATGAGAGAAATCTGATAAACCTTGGAATGCATTTCCAAGCAAAACTTCCTAACTTTGAAGGGCCGCAGTGATTCTATTTTGTGTTAGGGCCATGTGTTAAATATAGATCTTCTATTTCTAGTTCAAGCTCTCTTCTCACCACCCCAAATGAGTTCAGTATATTTTCAAGGAAAAGAGATGGGCTAAGCACAGTTCAGATCAAACATAGCATGGGTTTTGTGCTTTTCCTCATCCTTTCTGGGAAGCTCAGACATTTCCAGAGGAGAGGGGTGGGAGACAGCTGCATTCCTCAGACAATTGAATCCTTCGCTTGCATGGCACCAGCTTGGGTTCAGCAATCTGTACAACGCAATCCTCATGAAGACCATGTTTGAGGAGGCACTGGAGCATGGAGGTGAACATCTACAATGGAGTGTTTTTCCTTGAGGTGAGAATGGTGTTCATCCCACAGATCACATAGCGGACCTCAGAAACAGCAACTAACTCTCGTGTAGGTTACCTCGACACCTTGGCTTTCACACAGCTTTCATTCTGTGCCACCCACCCTTCTCAGGGCTGCAGTCCTGTCAGCTCTTGTACACTAAGCATGTTTGGTCTTGAGTGGAAAACCAGCAGAGAGGAGACAGTGCTGGAGGAAGTGGGGCTGGTGACTCAGTGGGTAGCATTCTTCCCTCTGAGTCAGTATTGAACCAAGCACCCACATGTGCTAAGGGGGGCTTGCTCTACTAAAGCTGCTGACTTTTGGACATGACTAAGAAACCAAAGTCCTAACCACTTATGGCTATTGAAACATCTGCGGTCCTTTCTCAGCAGCAGTGGCATTTACCCAGTATCTTGATCACATTCCAGTGCGGAAAATGTATTTCACTCACCTCCAGCTACCCCTGTTACTTGAGTGAAACACTTAATTCTTCATTACTGCGGCACAATGTGTTAGTAAGAGTATGCATATTCCATGTTGCTCTTTGGCTTTAATGTTGGCCAAAATGGCTTGGATACACACGATAAAACTTTTTTCATATGCCGTTTTTCTTACATAAGGGATATCCTGGGCATGCTGCCCATACATGCACAGTTTTCCCACAAATATAATCAGAAATATGCATAGGTAAAAAGCACATCACATTCCTCAAATCCCAGGTTGTCTGCCGGGGGGTAGCTCTTGACTTGATCATGCAGATTCCTTTTGTCCCCATCAGTTCACAGCAAAGTGCAAGTACTATTTAGTGTCACAGAGGCAGCAGCCTTCACCGGATAAAACTGCTAACAAGGCAGCATGCTTGGTCTGAATAGGACCACATTCTCCTCTGTGTCCTGTTACCATTACCATTCACAGCAAAAGTGATCTTCAAAGGCAACCAACTCAGAAACGTTTGTGCTTGAGCCCACTTTGTACCCACTTTTCTCATTTGTCATGACTGATGTGCCTCAATACATGCTTACCAGTGATGGAGGAAAAGGCCTTGTATGCCAGCATGGAAACGCACATGCTACCCAATACTTGCTTTGTTTGATATGTGATGACAGCTCTTTATAGGTGTCTGAGAAAAACAAATGAATGAAGAAGCAGTTCCTGGTGGCCTCTGCCAGCTGTTGACAATACCGAATCATTTGCTTTTCCTGAAACAGACCTGATGCCTCTTGTGGGTGATGTAGCGCGTAGGTGTTGTGTCAATCAATAAAAATTAAAAGTTGCTGAAGGGCAGGAACAGCAGCTGTGAGATTTCTTACTGCTTTTTGTTCACAGGGAAATGTATCAGACTCTGCTTAGAGGCTTGTGTGATTTACTGTTGCATTTATCTCACACGCTTAGCAAGGACTCTCACAAGCAGATTGATTTTTGACCACAGCTTTTAAGGGTGTAAGATAAATGGTTCATTCATAATAAACTTGTTTGTGAAACCTTGTTTAGCATCTAAGCAGGTGTCCTGATTTGTAAAAACTGCTAAGACAGTTTGCTCTGTGGGAACATTTTTATTGTTCAGTCCAAGTCAGTCTCCCTCATAATTCTGAAATTCACAGGCGTAGAGGATAAGGGGTGAATGGATGAATGATTTCACTCCCTTTGTGTCACAGGCAACTGCATCATTTATAACAATAACAAGCTCTATATAACAGCATAGATTTTTATAACAACATCAAGCTCATCTTAAAAGTAAATAGGGCTTTTATCCATGTGACTCTGTTCAGAAGTCTGTGCCAGAACTTCATGGGTTTGATGACTGTGCATTTCTCCTTATGGGTGAGGGTGTTTGGACTCTCCATGCACCAAAGGGCTAGAAGTCTCTTACAGTAACAGGACGGATCAGGCATTCAGGTAAAGTATATTTCCAAAAGCATCAAGAAACACTTGCTAGCATGGAGAATGTACAGTCTGGTGATGTACAGAAGCCCTGGCTGCTCAGAGACCCTTCTCTGGAGTCAGAGAGCAATCAATGTGTTCATATTCCAAGAGGACATCTAGCTGCTTGCACTGTCTAGAAACTCTTTTCTTCTTCACTCCAGCACCTTCCTTTACAAGCAGCATGAGACTTGCAACATAATGCTGGGAAATAGAGTCAGAGGTAACCAGCAGTTCTGGAAGTCAAAGCTGGTGATGCAGTACTTCTATGTCTGTTAGCCCCAAGCAGTAAGGAACTAATTTCTGCAGAGTGTCATTCATTGTCAAGGCCTGGGAGTGGCAGCTTCTTCTGCAGCAGCTTCCTGCATCCAAAGGGGGCACAGTCCCCTGCAGGAAGCAGTGGACACCAACCATGGGATGCCTCATGATTCTTATCTCTAGTATTAAGCAAGCAGGGAGAGAGTAAAGCAGTGCTCCCCTCCTGCAATGCTTCAGTGTTAATACACCAGCAAACCCCTTATGCATGAACACAATCAAATACCTATATTTAGGTATTCCTAAGATAAGAGAGGCTTGAAACCTCTTTACCATAAGGTCCAGTTAAAAAATTTCTATTGAAAGTGTTCTTCAGCAGGAAGAAGCATTTCAGACAGAGCAGATCTAACAGAAGAGTGAATTTGGTGAGAAAATGTCTTCATGCCTCAGAACATTTAGACATTTCACTGGGAAACAGGAATGTCACTGACAAACGGCCACATGCTGTGCAACATGTTATTCTAACACAACACAAGAACTTCTGCCATTGAGCCCTGGAGGTGATACCCCAAGCTGTCTAGCATTGCCATGTTGCTTTGTCTTTATAATAACTTCCCTAAAACATCCATGGTCCAAAAAGTAGCCTAATAATGGTCCACAGCCAGTAGGGTAGAAAGGGCAAATGAGGCACCCAGAATTACACTGTCATATCTACCTCATTTCATATTTCATTTATTGGGCAATGTAGCTGAGGTTTTGGCTTTCAGTCAAAAAAGAGGATTTTCCCAAGAGGAGAAATTGGATGAGGAATTAATGAAACCCCATAAAATGACCAAAACACCTCCCAAGCACTATTTTCCACTATTCATATTTTAAAGAATTAATCATGGTTTTAGTGCAAGGAATAACTGTACTCTAGCCCTACGGTTATGAACTGCATAAGCTATTAGGAATTTTCCATTTCTAACTGATTGTGATCTCACGTCAGTGTAACTCTGCTCACTTTAATGGAATTAGTTCAGAATTACTCTGATGTGAAAGCAGAACAAGGTCCTGTGTTTCTATAACTATTTATACTACACATATGCCTCTGTGAGAAGCAGCTTTCAAGAGAATACAGTGGAATTTAGAGGCCATTTTTCATCAGTTCAGTTAAGTTTAGTTCAGTTAAGTTCAGTTTACTCTGGCCTACTGATCACTTCTGCTGCTTTGCATGGGATTGGCCTTATAAGTGAGGCCAGCTTTACAGGGAAAGAAAATATCCTTTATAAATCCAGCTGGCATCATTAGGAGAAAACAGGCAAGTTGGGCAACTATAGAGGTTTTTTTCTAATATTTTTAAAGCCAAAGTTTTACCTGTAATGAAGCATTTATTGTTCTATGTTATAGTTTTTAAGAAAAGATGGGTTGCAGTTATAAGATCCTAAGCTGGAGCTTGATTACTTCTGCTTTTGTCAACAGGAAACTAGTGTTGAAGGTTTGTAGAAACACCCTAAAGTCCTCACTTACAATAAGACATATGTTTCTTATCTGACTTAAATACATAAGCCTGTGCTTAGCTTTAAGCATCATGAATAGTGTCACTGAGACAATGAGCATGCTTGCATGGTCTGAGGCACTGTGAGGATTGTGCATCCTCTTTATTGCAGATTCCCAGGAAGCATCAAGAGGATCCACTGCTTGGCTCTTCCCTTTTGCTTCAGCCTTATTGCCAAAGGAACTTCTTAAATATTGTGTTAGCAGAGTTGTTAGGCTGAGAAGTGGTCACAGAATCACAGAATCACCAGGTTGGAAGGGACCTCTAAGATCATCAAGTCCAACCCATGCCCTACACCTCCACTAAACCATGTCATCAAGTTCTATATCCAGTCTCTTTTTAAACGCATCCAGGGATGGTGACTCCACCACCTCTCTGGGCAGACCGTTCCAATATTTTATTATTCTTTCCGTGTAAAACTTCTTCCTAATATCCAACCTGTACCTTCCTTGG
>NDXB01009637.1:80454-121761 GCA_002631895.1 Agapornis roseicollis
TTTTTTTTTCTCAGTAAATCCTGTAAAAACTTACTTCAGTATTTATATAGTGTTACCACTATCATTGCAAAAAGACCAAAAGTTTAAAGGGATAGTTGCACCAAATATGCTTGAATCTAGGAAACAATTTGGTTTCTGTTAAATAGGTCATATGCACATTCTGAAGCATTTCAGTTCTTTTTCACTGATTTAGTATGTCTAATTAGTAAGTATTTAACAGATTGAAACAGTTATTTAAGACTTTTTTCATCATATATGAGAAGTGGTCAGCTGTTAAAGGCTAAAAATAACATGCATAAATAAGATAAATTACATTAAGTTATTCTGACAGTGATTAGAATGAGGTGATGCAGCTACTGAATGTTTGAGGCTGATTATTATTTCATTTGCATTGTAAAGTATCAGAAAGCCATCTCAGAAAATGACCCTGCTGTGTGAGGCAGTGTATAAAGGCAATACAAAACAATTCCTGCTCTCAAGGACCTGAACTGTCTTTTGTAGCTTATTGCTTTCCACCATTTCTTTGTTCCTCTCACATTTTCTCTTTCTAAGCTATCCATGTATCTTCTGATATTTTTCTGAAGCTTGAGGTTTTACTACTTCCTCTGTATTTTCCTGGTAAGTTAGCATCTTTTATTCTTATTCTTTCACATTCAACCCACCTGAATGTGTCCAACTCTTCCTCTTGAAGGAGTCCTACTTTCTCTTATTCATCCTCTGTTACTCTTTACTTTTTCTTCATTGAAGTCAGATATTCAACAGGCTTGAATCAGCAGTTACCTTATGCCAGTTCAGTTCTGCTGAGTCTGCTCACTTGTTCTTCTCTTTGATCTCAATGGTATTTTACCATCTCCTGCCTCTGCTCTACAATACTTAGCAGCTGCATAACATCGTGCAGACACTATCCAAGGAAATATCACAGTGATGGGATAAGGTAGATAAATATTATGCTTATTATACAGATGGGTAAATATAGGCAAAAATGTAACAAGGATGACATAAGTCAATGTACGAGTTTATATTAATCCCCAAATCCTTTATTCTCAACTCTGATACATCATGTTAACACACCACTGTTCTTCAAGGCCAATGGCCAAAATGGGTTCTTACCAGAGCATTAAGACTAATGTCCATTAAGTCAGGTCTGTCCTGGATGTCTGTCTCTGCTCTTCAGTGACTTCAGTAGACCCATAAGCTGCCTTTATTTCCAAAGACATAGTAGTTCTGTCACTGACTTCCATGTGGTTGAATGCAGTTTTGTTTCTGTGTAGAGATGTCCCTATTATTCTGAATAGTCCCGAAGAGCCAAGGAGACCCACAGTGCCATTCTGTGGAGGGTGTCTGAAAAGCAATCAGAAATCTAGAGGGAATCCTGCTGCCAACTGGACATATGGGATGTGGTTTAGTATGAGCCACTCTCTGGGCTGCTGTGGACAGAGCGAAAATTAAGGAAATAACTCTGTTTACTACCCTACTTCCCCCCAGTCTTGCTTTGCTTTCCAAAATTACCATTTGCAATTGAATTAGGTAGTTTCACAGCATTCATGATGACGTAGGTTGTGCAGCACTGAGATGAGTTCCTGGGCTCTCCCAGCTGTTCCCCCATGGCAGGAAAGCTTTCCATGGGAAGAATAAAGGACATTTCCTTTTATGGATGGTCTTATAGCGATAGAGATAACTCATGGCAGTGGATTCAGAAATCTTGTTCTCCTAGCAGCAAATTGCATAAGCACCTTTCAGAGAGAGAGACATGTATTAGGAAGATATGATAACAGCACTTTGTTTGGCATGGAAGGATAAGAAACTGAGAAAAAGGCCACTGAAGTCAGCAGGAGGGTTTCATTGTTGACTTTAGGGAATGTAAAGCTCAGCTGAATAATGATGTAGGTAGACGTGAGCAAGTATTTTTAGAGTAAATGACCCTTTAGAAACTATTTTGAGTGGTGAAGAGAAAGACTAGGTGTGGCCAGCAAATGAAGTAGTGGAAGCGTTAGGTAGAGTATCAGGGAATGCTTTCTTGTAGTGAGGTCTGAAACTGGAGCTGCTTCTCAAGGGTGAAATGAACTCTACACCACTTAGTGAGTTAGGAGTGCATGTTCCTTTCCTGCCCTCTTCCCAGGGGAGTGGGGCTTGTCTCACTGATCTAAAGGAGCCTTTCCATCTCTAATTTCTTCTTAGTTTGTTTGAATAGGTTATCTGATCTAATTATGTAACATTCAAGTGCACAAGTGCAGGAAGAAGTGATAAAATCAAGAACAGATTTAATGAGGCCAAAAAAGGAAGAAAAATGGATTCAGCTCAGGGGACCTCAGAGGTCCTTTCAGTGCTATTCAAGTAAAGAAATTGAAACATTGCTAAGATAGAGGAAGCTGGTTCGAGTCAGGTTGATTTTGAACTAGGAGAGCATTCAGCAGTTTCAGTCTCCAGGAAGAAGTAGGTAGTCTTCAGATTTGATAGTGCCAGGAAGCATATCCCCTATGATATTTATAATTTAGACTGCAGTCATTCACAGAAGTAGTCCTGCTGTGCAGACATACATTCTTGCCTGCTGTAGACTGATGTATCTCTTGCAGTGGGGTAGGACTGAGTGGAGAGACTGATCAGGAGGAAGGATGGGTGACCACAGGAATGGTTGAATACAGGCATCCACATACAGGTCTGGGAACGACTGATGATGACAAGGAAGTGCTTAGAAGCACCTTTTTTACAGAAAGTATCCATTTTCTTTATTCAGTTATGGTAGCTTACTGGTTAAAATTAAACTTCATAGAAAGGTGGGAAAGGAGGGAAATTGCATCTTAAGTAAAGGGGGTGTGATAATATCTAGCTCTTCCTCAGAGGATGGTGAATGGTTGTCATTGCCTGCTAGACAGAGATTTTGAAAAAGCCTGATGTACATAGTGGTTCAAGGTCACTAGAAGAGCTCTAGGGCCTAAGGGGGAGAGCTGGTCCTCAGCTGAGCAAGCTGGACTGCTGCTCCAGTTTGCTTCCTCCCTGCATGGTAGATAGTCTAAAGCTTCTCCCAGTGATTAGGTACTGAGTAGGGGCCCCTTCTAATGCCCAAATGTGCTTCAAAGGCCACACTGTGTAAGCAGTTTGGGAATTTGGCCACAATCGTATGGCTTGAGGTGCTGGAAGAGGAATAAATACAGGTGACGTTTTAAGTGACGGAGACTGCCATAGAAATGGAAAGAAGGTGGTGAATGAGGAATTGTTTGAGCAGGAGCATAAAGAAAAAATAAAGAAAAACAGCAGTGGGTATCAGATATACACGAGCCCCTAGGACAGGAGGAGGAACGGTTACATGGCTGCATTCCATTTCCAGCATAAGATAACAGAATCAGGCCCACTCAAGATATCTCCATGCCTAATGGGAAAACAGCACATCCACACATGCTGTCACCACAGCTCTTAAATTAATGAGGAGGTGATTCATGGTCTCAGAAACAGAGACATGATCAGTGGAAAGCCACTTGGAACCTTCTTTTCTCAATGATGTTACTGGTAGTTTACCAGTGACCATGGTTTCAAGGCCAGATTGGACGGGACTTTGAGCAACCTGGTCTAGTGGAAGGTGTCTCTGCCCATGGCAGGGGGTTGGAACTGGATGATCCTTCAGGTCTCCTCCAACACAAACTGCTCTATGACTATGATTCTATAGGCACATAGATTCAACCTGCCATTACACTGAGCAACAGACCTCACGTATTACATCAGGAAAATATATTGGAAATTTAAAAAATGGCAGGTCAGATTCAGCATTTAGTTGTATAACCATGACGAAGGAGCATGTGATGGGCTAGGCCCAGCTCTGTTGCTTTGAAGCTGGTCTGTGATGAGAATCAAGTCCTCATGTGTTGATTCATGAGTTGGTGCTCCCTGCCCTTCTGCTCAAGCACAGAAACCTAGGGAGGTTGAGGTGCTGTGTGGGATGGGCTGGGGGGAAATTGGGCATCTAATACCAACGAATGCCAGTGAGAGGATCTGCACACAGGGTATGGGAACAGGGCTCAGAAAAAAATCCTTCCCCATTCATTGTTGTGAATCACTGACTCATTTAAAAAGGTGCACTTCTCAGTGCAGAGTAATTTCTGGGGCAAGCTTTGTTTGCTCTGGAGTCAAAGAATGAGATGAGTTTCCCTTGTATCACCAAAATGAGATACTTTCTTGGCTCAGGACTTGTTTTCTCAACACATTAGTGTGCAGACCTTCAAACAGGGATGCCCCATGAGGCACTGGCAAAGCAGGCTGACACACAGAACACCAGGCTGGGATGTGCAAGGTGTGTGAGCAAAATATCAGTGCCCTTGCTGCCTGTTTTGCTGATATGAAAGAGACATAATGGCCTCTGCTGCTGCTGTTGCTGAGGGAAAGGACAAGAGAACAGCTGCTGCTGTTGGAATTTGTCCCTTTTATCTTCCTTTCTACCTCCCCTCTGCTCCTCTCTTTCCAGTGTCAGAAGTGAGCATCCTTAGGGCAGCAAGGTCAAGCTCGGTCTCTGCAGCTGAGAGGTTCTGGTATCTCCTCCACAGATGCCATGGACAAGCAGAAACTCAGTGAGCTTTGTTCCCTCCTTATTTGTACCTTATTTGAGGGGCTTCACCATGATGTAGTGAAGGAAAATCATATTTGAAAGCTCTTACGATCTATTTATTATACAGTTTACTGACTGGTGGAATCTATGTTATATAATACATATGTGTGTGCCTGTACACACACATACACATGTATATATATATCACACCTGTATATATAGCTAGATATTATTCTGACATGAATGTCTTCCTAAAGTCTAGATGCAATTCTCAGTCAGCTTTTGAGGGATGATAAGGAAGCCCAGCCCTTTCCTTCAGGCAGAAATGCTGCACTACAGTGGCGGTTTTGTCCATAAGGCATTACTCTACTCACGCTTTTACCTGCATGTAGCCCAAGATAAGTAGCTAGAGCAGCAGTTTAGGAGTCAGTACTGGTACCTGGACTTGGCTGCTGGCTCTGTAACTCACTACTTGAGGTCAGATAACTCCTTTGTTCCTTTTTCTCCCTGGCTAAAACAGGAATAATTTTTGCAACAGGCTACAGAGGTCATGGTCCTTCCTGTATTTTTCTCAACTATTTCTATTCATCCAAATTATTGCTGCAGCTTAGACCTCACAGGCGAGATCCTATTATTTCCAGCCAGAATAAACAAAAATAAGGAAAAAAAGAAAAGAAAGATGTATAACATTTACCTGCATAGAATATCAGGACAAGCATCTGCTTCCAAAACAGGGACAGTGTTTTATTTAGAGTGAGAACATGGACATCAGAGTGCTGCCTAACCACTGTCAAAACAGATGTTAAGCAAAGGTTTTCCTCACCAATATTTTCCCTCTGAGTAGAAAATAAGTAAAGGATAATATCCATGCAATGAACCCCAGTTATCAGAACTGCACATTGTGCATAAATCTTGCAGCTGGAAAATTAATTTCATTTTTTCCTGCGTTCAGCACCTACAATATTTTGGCTCAAATTTTTTTCTGTTCCAATTAAAAAATATTTTTCTATAAACCTAAGAAAGGTCTCACCCGATGCTGTTCCCTGTTATCCTACACAACAGGCCAGGTGTCACCCTTTTTATTAGTGTTTTGGTTCTGAAACTGACTTTATAAAAAAAGCAGCCAAAATTCTTGGAGATACAATCAAAGCTTGGGTAAAAAGAAAAACATTTGGTTCATGTCCCTGTTAGTGACAACAATCGATCCCCAGACAAGCACGGGTTCAAAAAATGTGTCAAGAACCCACTTTATATTTTAAATAGACCATGAAAGACGTTCAAATTCTTCATCTGGAAGAAAAAACAGAGGGGGAGGAGATGCAGGGAGAGAGAGATTTCCTTCCACCAGGCAGTGAGAGATCACTTCACGCTTTCCTTTGGTGGGTTACAGGGCAATTGTAAAGCCATCTCATGTGAACAGATGGAGGCAAAGGATCTCAGCTTTCACCGGGAGCGGGTTAAAGACCTGATGCCTGGGATGGTGGGTTAGACAGGGCCCAGCAGTGGGGGCTTTCTGCCCCTTGACAGTCAGGCGTCTCCAGGGCCTGCTGGGGTGGCAGCAATCCTTGGAGAGCACCTCGGCAAGTTCTCAGCAGATAGGCACCAGCTAAGCCTTAGACTTGTATAGGCACTTCACATTTAAGAGCATGTCTAATCCAATCACCGGCAGATTGGAAGCTATCTATGTACCTCCCATATAGCATATTCTTGTCGGCTTGAAAGCAATCTTCTCCTTGTCAGCATTCTCCCCTTGTCTTCCTATCAGTCTGTGCAAGCAGTGGCCTCCCCCCTTGGGCACACAGAGCTAATCCTATTTACTCAGCCCATCAATTTAACAGCTTTAAATATTCACATGGGTTAGATGGATGCAGCTGAAAATGTTTGCAACATCGCTGGGCCAGCAAGTGAGGGGGGAGAGTGGTGTGAGCAGTGGGAGGTAGCCTTCCCATGCTGACAAATGCAGAAAAAAGTCATTCAAAACGATGAAGGCTGAGGCATGTCTCATGCTCACACACACACACACTTACACACACACAGAGCAGACTACACGTGTGCAACTCATTACACACATGTGCACGCACTAGCAGACTGACACTTTCACACACCATGGACCCTGTTTCTGTTAGTTAGCTGTAGACTCAGGTTTTGACACACTCTTACCCTTGCTTTACATGGGCCCACTGATACAGCCTTATGTGGTGTGGCCAAGTACTGTCTGATCCTGCTTACTGTGCTGTTACTGGTATTGGTCTGAGTGGTATGGTCTGGTGAGATTTAGTCTCTGCCTTGTATTAGCACAGGCATATGGTCTCAGATATGCTCATTCTCTCCTTTTGTTTAAACTGGAAGATATGTATGGAAGATCTGATGCAAGATCAAGCACAGAGGGTACCTAACACCCCCTAAAGAGAGCAATGACCATGTGTGCCTCCTATGTGAGCACAGACATGCATGCCAGTTGCAGAGAAGTTCAACCTGACACAAGCAGGCTTTACACTTGACTCCATTCTCAGCTGTCTGTTTACAGATACCTGAACTGAAATTCCTCCCTTTAGTTTATCTGACCTGAGCATCCTTTAGCATCCTTTAGCTATACCTCCTGTGTTCTGGCTATAGATCAGAGTAGTCCTGAGGAGGCAAGTCCTTTCACAAGGAGTCAAGAGGACAATCAGGAAGCTCCTAAATGCTTCCAGCCTCTTGCCTCTGCTCTGAATGATTGTGGACTTCAGCAAGAACCAGCATCCACCTCTGAAAACCCAGTGGAGACTGTGGGGAGTTTTTGTTGTGCCCCTCCTCCAGCACTTGTGCCTTTACTAATTACTTTACCACAAGTGTGGAACAGCCCTTGGCTTGTGGTTTAACTCACCTGCATGAGTCACACCTGAACTCTCTTTAACCACTGGAGGTTATATAGAATTGGGGTGGCTGTTGCCTTCTGGGTATTACAGTCTTTGATGTACAAAGGACACATATCTGTCTGACATTTGACCAGGCACATTTTTTATATTTAATCTGCTCTTTTCTGTCTGGTTCTCAAACTCTTAGAAATATTTGGGGGGTTTTGTGGTGGAGATCATGTATGCTAACAAAATTTCAAGAGGTTTCTAGTGCGTGCAGGAGGCAAACTTTCAGATTGTCTTTAATGAGGCTCTTCCCCTAAACCAGGCAGACATATTTCCATCATTCTGAACTGAGGCTGAAATGGAGTAAAAGGAGGATGTGTGGGGGATGCCCTCATCGCTCATTCCCATCCTCAGGACCTAAATGTACTTCTCTAAAGTGATCACTTTCTCTAAAGATGTTTTGGTGTAATGAACAACATCATTTTTTCCCAGGCTAAGAGCTCTCTGGGCAAAACCCATGCAGTAACTTAACGATTCAAGAGGGGCATTCGAGGCTCACACCAATAGTAAATCAGATGAAGCAAAGGTCCTTTATTCGCCTGATTAGCGATGGGAGGTTATGGCAAAGAAGAGCACTCAGAGTGTGCACTTTCCAGCTGCTGGCATGCTGCGAGCCTGACACGCCCCGAGGAATCCAGAAAAATTCTTGAAGCATGAGAATCGTTTTTCCCCTAACAACTCTGCCTCCCCTTCTCCTCCAGGGGCCAGGGCAGGCAAGCAATGTCCAAGAGGCCCTGAAATCACTGACATTCCTTCTGGTGACTTTGCGGGACTTTGGATCAGGCCCTGAGTGTTCAAAGACAGCAAACTTGTAAAACTGTTTGAAGAGTGAGAAAGCTGAATGTTCCCATGTGCTGTGTAGGGCTACATCTTGGTTTCCCCATTGCGGTTATCAGCAGTATATGTCAGCACTACATATTGATGGAGACACAGACATTATCTTTTTGCAGTAGACCTGTGCTTAGCCCGATATCCTGGGGTTTTGGTTGGTTTTTTTGAGTCTTATCCTTCTCTTTTGTTTCTTGGCACTAATTGCTTATACAGTCCTCTAGCTTGGTACAGTAGGACCAAACATTCTTTTGTTTTTAAAGCATGGGGATGCTTTTGGTAAAGAACAGCAGGAACTTTAGCAGTGCAGCTTCAATTAATTGTGTCAGCCATGGTGATACTCAACAGTCAGGGAGTAATTTCACTAGAAAAATATTGAGAACTGTGCATCAGAAGCTAAGGTCTGAGGTTAGAAGGCAGAAGATTCAAACCCAGAGGAGAGTGAGTTGTCTCGAGCAGCTGGTTGGGAGAGGACAGATGGGAATGTGCGAAGAGTGGAAGCAAGGTTCAGGACTCAGGACACTGTCTTTGCAGCTGGTGGTCCTCTCCTTCTTTCCCTTGGTGCTGGTTGCTTGTTCCCACTGCTTGTGTTGTAGCTCTGTGAGAACTCAAGCTGCGACAGAGCCAGCTGAATGAGAGAACTAACGTGTCTGAACACAATTTACCACCCCAGGTTTATCTGTCAAAGGATCAGGTCCCAGATTTGACCCACACAGCACTTCAAGCAAGGATTCTGGCAGAGGGAAGCACAAGGCTGTCATCAGCCAGAGAGACAGAGGGACCCACATTTCACACACTGCCTTCCTGAAAGTGTCAGAGTAAACAGCTAAAGGATTAGCAAGAGGAGGCTGACGCCCACCCTGGTGCATGTGCTTAAGGAAACTGTGTGAAGAAGGAAAATAAACCTTAAAGACTGAACAGGCCTGGGCAAAACCGAGTAGTCATTTAACTACCACAAGCTGCTACTCTTCAGAGGCTGTGGGCTGCGCAAGTCATTGCAGAGCCCTTGAGGAGCACCCACGGGCAGCCAGGTCAGAAGAAGATGCAAAAGTTGGTCCACAGGACCCAGCCTCCTAACATCTGCTTTAGGCATCCACAGTCTGCACCCCCTGGCAGCTTCGCACCAGGGAGCAGCATGAGCGCAAGCACATGTGTATCTACTTAGATATAATTAAATAGGTGAAAAAAAAATAAAATAAAAAAGAAAGGACTATGGTTAGACCATAGCTTTAGACGGAAGCAGTGATAGAGAGAACTATATCCCAGCAGGCAAGATTAGCAAGACAGATAGACAGATTAGAGGCGAGAAGAGATTTTTGTCCCAAAAGGGGGAACTCCTCAGGACATGCTTTTTCAAATAGAGGCTATGTGGCTTTACTGAATGGATAGCACAGGAGGTGAGCCAAATCCTCACCTGGAGTGAAATGGGAAAGCCCTCATACCAGTAGGGGCTGAGAGCTGACCTGGTGTGCTGATAGCAATAGCCAGTCTTTCCATGTGTCTTCTGCACACTGGTGCTTCCGTCTGAGTCTCTGGCCACCCCCTACAGGGGGAGAGGTCAAGGAGCCATGCACCTTTGAGGCCACACAATGATTTCACAGGAAGTTCAACCCCAAGACATCTTCCCTCAGCTGTGTTCAGTCGCCCCTGCCCTGGTCAGCTGCCTTTTGTTAGAAGCGCTTGCTCTCTGTAGGAGAGGCACTGCGGCACTGTTGAATTACCCTCCCGTATTCTCAGGATGCTGTTTTTTTTCTCAACAGCTTTGATGTAGAGAGGTGAGGGCCAAATGTTCCACACCCACCCTACCGCCCATCAGCTGCTGCAGCGCCGTTCAGCTCTTCGCCGGGCTTCAAGCTGAGTTAATCTCCTCTTCACTCCCATTTCCTTCCACCCCTCCTCAGGCTGTGCTATCCGCCATGAGTTTAGCTGGAGCTAGATCACACACACGCCCCTGGGCTCCCCTTCCCTGGAAGCAGAAACCGGAGTGACCCCGGCTAGCTGCGGGAGAAGAGAGACAATCTGCGAGCCCCCGGCGGCTGCGGTGGTTCTGCCTGCCGCTGTGCGCCAGCACGAGCAAGCAAATTCCAAGAAGATGCAGTCATCAGCAGCTCTGTGAAGACAGGAAAGTGGTTACAAATGCTCTCTGCCTCAAAGAGAGAGAGAAGAAACCGCAGTCTGGCTGCAGCCTCACCTCGTGCTTTCTGATAATCTGCTGTTTAGAAACATTCACTATGGTACCCATGGCTAGGCAGTGGTGAAACCAACCATGCCAATGGATGCAGGTTTATCCCTGGCCAATTCAAACAAAGCCTACTTTCAGCGTGCATACAATAGCCCTCATACAAAAGGGAACAGAGACAGAGGTTTCTTGCTCACAGCTGTCTACATGGCATGTTTTGGGAGAGAAAAATTTGCTAGGGCACGCCATGTGACTGTCCACTTCCAGTTGAGGCAGGACTGGTTTGCCCCAGCATAGGCTCTAGGGTTTTACATACTGAAGTCCTCGGTGATTCACTTGCAGCGTCTTTATATACTGACAGCTACTCAGCAGGTATGCACATCTTACCATCAGGTGGTTTTCCCCAGTCTTCTGCCTAAATTGTCTCCATTTTGATAATCTGCTGCATTTGCATCTGTTTGCCTGAAAAGGATGGAGCAAGTATCCCCAGGTATCCCTACCATGATCATAAATGGCAGAATTAATAAAGTTGGAAGTTTTCTGAAATATTAATTAGCTGTTTAGGGACCAGATTCTCCATCCAGCCCACTGTTCATGTATTGTCCAGTTGGAAATTATTGGGTTGGGTGGGGTGGTAGTGCAAAGAGAAAATATTACTGATGCCTCTCTGGCCAATTTTTACCAGTCCTCCATGAGCTGTTTTGCCAGCTGAAGTTACATGTTCCCATCACATCTCTGTACCTCCCTGGTGAGCTCCCTGGTTTGGGAGCTGCAAGGGAGGGCACATCCTTGAGCTTTTCTCCCACCACTCCATTGCTGCAAAGTTGCATGGCTTCTTTTCTGTCCCAGTCTGAAAGGCCACACTAAAATGCAGAATCTGGCCTCCATTGTCAATATCTGACATTTCATATTTTTCTTATCAAAAGGTTTTACTGAAGCCTTGAATTTGCCACAGTGGGTGTCCTTTCAAAATCTGCCAAGTTTGCTTTAGAAAAAACAGATAGCATTACCTTGGTATTTGCGGCATTCCTTGTGCTGCTCTTCCCACTTCAGTGGAAGGCTGCTGAGGATGTTTAGGGAAAGGCTAAGATAAATGTACTTCAATATCAAAATAAATAATGGAGGCTAATGTGCAGCTTGTATTATTCATGTTCATACTGGATTCCAGTTTGGGTTTAAAAAGAGCTCCCCCAGAGCTTTTAGGCTGCCGCTCCCAAGTCCAGAAGAATCAAGGGAGCTCTGTTGTGTATAACATCTGGTCTTGTCCCTATGGCACACATGGTTTTGAGCACAGTACTCTGAAATTACAGCAGGCATAATCTGAAGCTTTTGCTGGTAAGAGCTGTTCCACTTCCCACCCTTCCCATGTTGGTTTCCAAGTGTTGTGGGACTGTTGAATCTCCTCTGAGAGAGGTGCACAATGGGATTGCCATTGTTCTTGGCATGAGGCTGGAGATGGGCAGAGTGGCCACATCTGGCATGCAGTCAGCCATGACTGCACAAAATGTGGCTCCCGTTTGGGCTGCTCTGTGCAGCTGGAGGAGGCAGATCTGATGAGTTTCTCCCACATGAGAGCACTCATTCCAGAAGATAGACACGTTCTTGATCAAGTCCATACGCACTGTGTTGGCCTGTCACTCCATTCAGGCACCACTCCTCTAGGGGCACTTCATGAAGAAACAGAGAAGCAAGACTCACTAGAATTTGTGGTAGAAGTGAGGGCATATTCATGTATGTATTCATGTACACATGCAGATGAAGAAGTTTCCCCTGTAAAGCCTCTTTCAAGATAGAAGCATGTTGCTAGCTCTCAGCAAATAATAAATAATGGTAACAGCACAAGAATTCTTCCACAGAATAATTCATCAGCCACAGAAATTACCATAACTATTCACCAGCCTCTGGTCTGGCAGGGCAAAAGCCAGAAGCTTAACATGCTGCATAAGGGGAAAAGAGAAATTCTCCAGGGCAGTCCTTTTGTGATCTGGAGGGATAGTCGTTTTCCTGCTTTGAACTGTATGCAAAACAAAGAGTGACGTTCAGAGTAAACCAACTGATTACTCAGGCCTGATGTCTGAAAAGGCCAGATATTAAATCATTGATATTTAGTCTCCTATGCCAGGTTATTCTTGCTCCCATGTATTTGTTGCATCAGGAAATGATGTGTATAGGATACAATCCTTGCATAAACCACATGGGGTATGACAGTCTAGGAGAATAAGATTAAGGCAAATGATTGCTAATTCAAGACAAAATTTGGTGGAGTGGGTCACCATTTCATAGCAAACTGAACAGACAAAACATAAAATACTATTGTTCCTTTACGACATATAGCATTGACTGCTCTATAGCCTAATCCTGCAACTCCCACAGGAGTTGCCTCAAATATCCTACTCCTATTAAAAGGGCCTCCAAGAAGCATCTGATGTGACACACTCATCGTGCAATCTGGAGCAAAACAAAGAAGAAAGAGCTGCAGAGTACTGGAAGCACTGTTGCAAAACACAGCTGTGCAAAACAGGTTCACATTTGATCTCTTTCTAAGAAGACATTATCTTAGAAACATCACAGTGCATAAAGCACTAAGTTGATAGCTTGCTGCTCATGCAGTGCCTGAAAGACTGAGCTGCTGAAGACTTCATCACAGGCATTATCTTTGAGACATGCTATTTTTCTCTGTTGCCAAATCTTAAGTACTTGGGTTTAGTTCCAGCATGGCTGCTGTTGCCACTGCAATGCTTACCTGTGGTCTTGCAGAGAAAGCAGGAGGCAGGGAGGGTCATACTGCCCTGGGGGAGCACAAGCGTCTATGTTCAGTGGTATTGTGGAAGATTCTGGACTTTTCCCAACACTGTCAAGGACCTTTATGATTTTTCTGCCTGTTGCTATAACATACAACCTAGTTTGTAACATATATGAAAATTAGGGCTTTGTTAATAACATGATCCAATTTCTATTTGCCAGAAATTGGATCTGGTCACTTTTGCATGTTCAGGATTACTAGCAGAGATCCCTGATAACCTTAGACCTTTACTTGCCCATTTTGCCTTGCTTCTGAAGTCCCAGATGTGTTTATCCTTAACCATAATTCTTTCCCCAACCTTGCTCCTGTGCCTAGCCCTGACCTTATCCCAGGCTGTCAGAATAAAAGTTTAAAAACAAATATGCAGCCAGTTTCCTCTTTTTGCTTTGTTTTGATTTGTTTTTAAACACAGCTTGATAGGCTTAAAATGTGGACCACATGTCTTTCAGTTATCACAGACTTTGGTGATTGCCTATCTGCTTTGCATGGGTTTATGCTAATGTCCGTACACACATTTTGATCTAAGAGGGAAAAGGTGACTTTCTTCTATGTGCAGAGCAGACATGGTAAAAGCACAGGTAGGCTGGCATTTATGCATAGCCTTCTGACATAGGGTACCCAAATGTTAGAGAGTGAATAAAACATTAACATCCTTGTTGTTGTTGTCATTTATTGTAATGGCTGTACTGCAAGTGGTGGTACAATGACTGTAGTAATTGCTACACGGTTATGGTTATGCTAGGTCTTACATGAGTTCTTGGCAAGCTCAGGGTGGGGAGAAGAACAAGGAATAAAGGTGTAAATGAGCTCCATATTGTCCCATGAGCTGCTGAAGTCACGGAGCTTTAACCGAGGAACAGAGGATAGAAATTTTCAGAATCGACCACCTTACCCTGGAGCTGAATTACCAATTTCACATGTGACTCAGGTTATTAGAAGCTTACATTTCACAGAGCTCACATGGACCAAGACTGTTCAGCAGCAAGGACAGGAGCTTTGCTCTTAACCTGAATGGAAAGAAAATCTGGCCATATCTGCAATCAGTTCCAAGATACTGTGAGGGTGGTGAGGCCCTGCCAAAGGTTGCCCAGAGAAGCTGGGCAATCCATGTCAGTGTTCAAGGCCAGGCTGGACGGGTCTTTGAGCAACCTGGTATAGTGGAAGGTGTCCCTGCCCGTAGCAGGGGGTCAGAACTGGGTGTTCTTAAAGGTCCTCTCTAACCCAAACCATTCTATGAGTCTATGATGATTCTATGATTCTATGGTGGTAAAGCAGAGGCTGAGAAGGACTCAGAAGTAGAGAAATTCCAATTCTGCTTCCTCTGTGGTGGGAACTGCCTGTTGGCTCCTATTGGCGTGAGCGAGGAACTGGCTGGATGGGGCAGACTTTGGCTGCATGGTTAAAAGCTGGTTATGCTGCTTTTTCACACACTTGTGCTAGGATGCAAAACTGGAGTGAACACAGTGCTGTTATTCACACTGTATATGAATGGATGGAAAAATTGTGTCTAATATATCTGTCAGTAAAGGTCATCGCAGCCTACACTGCACTCATGGAGTCCTGAGGGCAGCAACCTTAGAAAATAGATGGTAGAACTTCTACCCAGGAGTATTTGTGCTAAAGACTCTTTTGAGGACTTCTGTGCCATTGGAGTTGCTTTTGCCTACAAAGCTGAAGTAGTTCACAGGGTGTGCTGAGGTACTGAGGAGAATCGTGGCTCCTTGGGCTGAAAGCAGTGCTGCAGACAGAGAGCCCTGCCTAGGCTTCCAGTTCAGTGCTGGGCTGTGGTCTCTACTTTGGCTTTGTAGCACAGCCCTGCTGTAAGCTGTGCCTCTCTGGAGGTAAAAATTGGCCTAACAGCTGGAATCCACAAAGTCTGGATGGAGAGTTTGTAGGGAATACTTTGGAAAGCCCTGGCTGAATGCCCAAGCAGTGCAAACCAGGGAAGTGGGGCATCAATCAGTTTCATCATCAGGCTGTGGAGCATAAGGAAGCGGGGAAAGTGCCTGGTGGCTGCATCTGTGACCACTGACAGTGGCAACAGGATGGCTGGTACAAGATGCTAGAGCACGTTGTGCTGGTGGTACAGGGCTAGGGCTGACAGTTTGCTAACACAGCAGTGGCTCACTCAGCTCTTTCAAGGTTGCTTTTTTGTTTTCCTGTCCAGTAGTTTTGTTTCATCCCTTTGCTTTGCATTTAAAAGTGAGAATTGCATCAGAACACAGCCGGGGATAGGGGGGTTGATTTGTTGTTATTTTTAAGGTTGTGACAGGGAGGGGAAAAAAGGATTTTGAAGGTGACTCGGTTGCCATTTTCTGTTCTGTATTTATCTTGTGTCAGTCACACGCTACACACTTCATGCTTCTGCTGGCTGCCTGAGGACTAGGAAGAAATTGTCTTCATAACTGCTATGATTTATCTCCTGCAGTGTAGAGTTTAATTTCACTTTTGAAGCACTGGTGTTGCCCTGGCTGAATAAGAGGAGGCTGGACAAGCATGCTTATGCTTGTAGTGGTATTGGAAAATCTCTCAAGTACCTGTGGGCAGGTGTGGCTCACATACTTGGGTTAAACCAACAGCCAGATCTAGGGTCAGGAAGGAATTTTGCCCTAGGTCACATTGGCAGTGGCATGTGTTGGTTTTGTTTCCTTTGCTTTGCAGTGTGGGTTGTGGTTGGCTTCCTAGATTATCTACTGCCATCTTAAGAAATGGGAAAGACCCAGGTTGTAGGCCCACAAGTGGAAAAGTAGATCCAGCCCTTTAGGTCTAAGGCCTGCCTCATACGATTGTGCAGCCATTTTGTGACAGTCTCAGAAGCACACAAGACGTCCTCAGGACTGCCACCATCCTTCAGATTGCCCTGTCATCTGGGCACCTCCATCTAACAGAATCTCATTTAGTATGTGATTTGGAAATCTGGAATTCTTTCCCCATGACACAGCAGGTCTGGTGGCAAAAGTTTTCTGACAGTTTTGGGTGATGGAGCATTTTGTGACACATGCTGTGCGAGAACGGGGCATAGATGTTCTCCTGAACTTGTCAGGCTGCAGGATGCTTGTGACTGATGCCCTGGGCTTGTTGATGTGGATGATCTTGCCTTGGCTGCCACAGAGCTGCCATTTGGTTTCTTGTGTGCTGGGGTGGGGGTGTGCTGGTACTATTCACTTTTAAAGTGTGATGTCATATACTAGAAGGTTTATATTTAACAATTACTATTCCTCTACCATTTATGCAGGGTGACTGGAATCACATTAGGAGCATCATTGCACGATCCCAGAAAGCCAGAATAAGAGATGTCAGTCTCATGAGCAGGCACTCTTTTCTGTTAATCAAAGCACTCCAGGCGTAACTGCACTGTTAATTCATTTCAAATATGTTGCTGCATCTAAATTTCCTAACTAACCAGTGATTAAAACAACATGCTTGTTAGAAGTCTCTTGGGGAGTGGCATGTGTAATGTTGGTATTAATAGGATGAAAACAATCAGAAAGTTAGGGCATTCTTCTGAGGCATTGAAAACCCTTAATGAGGCCCTTAGTTATGCAATAATTTCTTTGCAAGCAAACACATGCCTATTATCATTATTATTGTGCCGATTGTTGATATCCCACTGACATGAACAATTTAGAGAATTCCAAGTATTATGCAGCTCTCCTGCCAGTTCCCAATAGCCTGACACAGCTACAGCTACCTATTTAAGAAGATTAGCCTGATTTTATTTGCATAAGAATTTAAAGCGACAAAACCACTTACCACACCCAGGAAACGATCATTAAAAATGAATTACTGCACATTCTTCTATTAGCTGTCTGGTTAACTTCTGAATGCTACAGTAAATGCCAAATCCAAAGGGGGATGCCCTGGAATATCTTCTCCTAGGTTCTTGGACCTGCGGAGAAAATGTCTCTTTATCCATTTTGGCAAAAGGGAATCTTGTGTACAACACATGTAAGTGTCCTTAAGTGGTCATTCCCTAGCTAAGGTGACAAGCAAATCATTGCATGCCAAGGTTGTCCTGAATGTAATGCCAGCCAATACCTTAAGATATCAGACTAAAGCAGTCATAAACCAGTGGGCTTCATTCTCTGTTAAAGCTCCCTCAACCCTGCTGGCAGCAGAAAGGAGCCCCTCAGGAAAGGTAAGCCATTTTATGCCGTGGTCTTCTGTTGGAGGGAGGCTGGCTGCAGAAGAGAATCTCTCTCAGCAGCTCAGGTTTCAGCAGGTAAGTGAAAGCAGAGCAGGAGCAAAAAGCAGATGGAAAAGAGAACATAGAAAAACTGGCTCTCTAAGAGGTCTCAGCTGCAGACTGCTCTCCTAGCTGTTATTTTTCGGTACTAGAGAAGGAACCAGCGGCCCAGGCTGAGGCCAGTTCTCTGCTGTGCTGGGAATGAGATTCAGATAACAATTCTCTTTTTTCATCTGAGAAGTCCCCAAAGATGCTTTGCCCAGGGACAAAGATAGGTAGCTTAAACCCCTACATCCCAATGCCAATGGTGAGCATCTGTCTCTGGTTGCAGGACCTTACACCTGGAATCACAATCAGAGAATCCTGAACTGGTTTGAGTTTGAACGGGCCTTAAAGCCCATCCAGTTCCAACGCTCTGCCATGAGGTGGGACACCTCCCCCTGCACCAGGTTGCTCCAAGCCCCGTCCATCCTGTCTTTGTAACACCCCCGAGGTTTAGCCGGAGCGGGAAGCAGAGGTGAGGAGTTCTCGGTAATCCGGCCCCTTTGGGGCCGGGCAGCGGAAGCGGCGGTAGCAGCGGCTCCATCCCTCAGCACCGGCGGGACGCGCCCGCCCTCTATCGACACCGGTAGCGCGCGAGAGCCCAGCTCCGGGGGAAGCTGCTGGAGAGAGGTGGATCATGGAATGATACAATTAGTTTGGTTGAAAAAGACCTTCAAGATCATCAAGTCCAACCATTACCCCAGGACTGCCAGGGCCATCACGAAACCATATCACTGAGGGCCTCATCTACACAGTTTGTGAACACTTCCAGGGATGGTGATTCCACCTTTTCCCTGGGCAGCCTCTTCCAATGCCTGAGCACCCTTTGGGAAGAAACTGTTCCTAACATCCAACCTGAACGTTCCCTCTTGCAGTTTGAGGCTGTTTCCTGTCATCCTATCACTTGTCACATGGGAGAAGAGACCAACTCCCACTTCACTCCATCCTCCTTTCAGGCAGTTGTAGAGAGCGATAAGGTCCCCTCTGAGCCTTCTCTTCTCCAGACTAAACACCCCCAGTTCCCTCAGCCGTTCCTCATCAGACTTGTGCTCCAGACCCTTCACCAGCTCCATTGCCCTTCTCTGGACCTGCTCCAGCATTTCAGTGTCTCTCTTGCAGTGAGGGGCCCAGAACTGTACACAGGATTTGACCTCACCAGTGCTAAGTACAGGGGATTCTCAGTGCCCTGGCCCTGCTGGCCACACCAGTGCTGATACAGGCCAGGATGACATTGTCCTTCTTGGCTGCCTGGGCACAAGCTGGCTCATGTTCAGCTCTGCCAGTCAGCACCTCTAGGTGCTTTTCTGCTGAGCAGTTTTCCAGCGACTCTTCCCCAAGCCTGTGGCATTGTATGGGGCTGTTGTGGCACAAATGCAGGACCTGACATTTTACCTTGTTGAACCCCATGCCATTGGCCACAGCCCATCAATCCAGCCTGTCCAGATCCCTCTGCAGAGACTTCCTACCCTCCAGCAGATCAACACTACCACCCAACTTGGTGTTGCTCACAGATTTACTGAGATTGCAATTGATCCCCTCATCCAGATCATCAGTGAAGATGTTAAACAACACTGGCCCTGACATCAAGATGCTGCTGGTCAAGTTTATAACAAATTGGTGCTGCTTCTTATTAGTCATGAACAGAATGGTATTTTTTTCTTTCTTTTACTCCTTTTCCTCAAGAATTTAATTTGAGCTATTTTCATGTGTGTTCAAATGACTGGAAATATCTTTGTTTTGAAACCTTTATAGTTTTAAAAACATTTTCAGTAATCAATTGGAAAATATTTTCCAAAAATAAGAAAGAATGCCTGAAAAGAGACGTCACACCCCCCACCCCCCCCCACCCCCCGCCAAAGGGGCAGAAGCAGCATTCCAGCCCAACTCCTATCAATGAAAGAGCAGGTAATAAAATGCAAAATGCCCACCAAGAGTCAGTAACAGCAGTGAGACACGTTTTTCCAACAGGCTGTGTGGTACTTGCATAGCTGTGTCAGAGGAACAAGGCTGAAAAGTGTCTAGAAAGGAAATTGCACCTGACATGGCCCCTGCTCACAGTGACAGCACTATCTGGCTGTAGTCTTAACTACATCTTTGCGGTGAATGGTGCCTCAAGAGTTTCCAGCCTTACCCAGCCAGGAACTGCATACCAAAATCTGCACATGACTGAAAACAGTATGACAGCTAACCACATCTCAGAGAGCCAGGGGAAAGGTGCCCTGGGGTGAAATCAGGCACAGAAGGATGCAAGGGATGCCCAGGGGTCCCAGGCTGAGGCAGGCATGAGCCTGTGGCTCCCTCCAAAGGTGATTTAGGGATGGTTGCTTACACCTCTCCCACCTTGTTTCCTCCGAAGCTAGGGATTCATATGGCTCAGCTTTCCCTGTGTAATCACAGCCTTGCTGCTGCAGAGTTTGTGAGCCAGAGACTTCCAGGGAGTGGCAGGGACTGGGAAGAGATGGCTGTGAGACTCCCAGGATACTAGCAGGTATATCATTGAACTGCTGATGCATTCAGCATGTCTTCTTGCCACTCTCATGGCAATTAAGGGACCTGAAAGCAATTAGATGTCTCATCTGAACTGACTTCCAGGGGAGCACAGCACCAGCATCTGTCTGAATTCTTCAAAAACACATGCCCGGTTGGCCAGGGAAAGTAAAACTGTACCATTATCCATGGAGAGCTTCCACCCCAGGCCCAGGAAACAGTGGGATGTTCATGTGAGGAGCATTTGTATTTCTGTCCTCATGTCCACACCTCTTACATGTGGCTACATGTCTGCTCCCAAGGCTGTTAGGTTTATCATTTATATAGACCCTAAATTCACCACAGAAAACTTCTTTGTCAGCTTGAGCTTCTCAGTCTGTGTAATGAGAATGGGAAAACACTGCACAGAAGTAGTAAGAGTGACACTGGGAGACCATGGAGTTCCCTCAAGTGGAAATGCTGTTCTTGTCAGTGATGCTGGTGCAAGGTCTGTATAAGGAGGGATGCACTTGTGTTTACAAAGCAGGACAGACATTTAGGAATTTAGGGTTCATACTTGCCTTACCAGAGCATTCTGCCATGAATTTAAGGAAGTCACTTAACACAAAATCTTGTTCTCACAGTAGGTGATGGGAGCCTTGCCATGGAGTTTAGTCCTTTAATAAAAAAAAACTGAAAAATACCCCCTGTTTGACATCAGAGAGGAAGCGCTTTGGGGCCAAGACTATCTCTTGCTTTGATGGTTGGTGGCCCTTTAGTCCATCAGTTACACATGGAACAAATAATTAGAGCTATGTAATTGAATGAGAATTTATGATTATGGGAAAAGAATAAAAAAATTACCTTTGCAGAGACAGCTGGTACACACCTTCAGCTCAGGGTTTTCAAAGTCAGAGGAGAGAAATAGAAGGCAGATCCTGGCAAACCAAGGGGCCAGATTGGTGGCAGATAGAGCAGACTGATTTAATGTTGCAAGGAGGTCAAAACAGAAACTTTAGCATCAAAGAAAGAAGAAGTGCTTCAAAAGGCCAGTGCTCAGAAGTAGCACTTACCAGAGGTATCATATAAACTTAACCCTGCTGTCATTATTCCTTTTGGAAAGAAATGAGGTGAAGGCCACGACCTGTGAAGCAGAGGTCAGATGTTACAGACCATCAGACATAGGAAGTGACAATGGGGAAAGGTTCTTCTTTGAAGCATTACCAGATGGTAGCTAATCTCAGCCAGGGGAGAAGGCATGGCCACCAAATATACATGGGCTCTCTGAACCTGACACTCAGCCATTATCAAGGGGAAAGAATATTCTTCCAACTGTTAAAGGACAGACTATGCAGTGCAACCATGAAGTTAATCACAGTGCTGTGCTGATTTGGGATAGGATTTGCCAGATCAAACATATAACACCTATTTGCTTGTTAATTGCTTCTGCATAAAAGCTGGAATCTAAGATAGCCTGAAAATATCTGCCTTAATGGAATTTTTTTGCTCCTGACCCTCCTGCTTATTTGTGAAAATGACTTTGTTTTCTGTCTTAGAGGAAAGCACAGTCAGTCCCATCAAGAGCTGGTATGAAGCGGCAGAGCTCTATGATCAGCACTGTGGTCTGTCCCAGTGACTTCTTTTATGATAGTAGTGGTAGAAATGCTGCTGCTTTGCATTCAGCTGCAAATCTGCTCACAGGTTTACTGAGAAATCTCTCTTATCTGAGCTCAGGTAGAAATCCAGCATATTTCCATATCTGCAAGGAGACGGGGAACACACAACTGGGCATACAGGTGGAGGTTAGCTTCAGTATTCCC
Source organism: Agapornis roseicollis (assembly GCA_002631895.1). NCBI lineage: Eukaryota > Metazoa > Chordata > Aves > Psittaciformes > Psittacidae > Agapornis > Agapornis roseicollis. Next base: position 102,216 of record NDXB01009637.1, read on the forward strand.
AGAGCGGCATCTACTCAAGTCATCAGGGCACAGACCTGAGAATGGAAATATAAATGCTTCTTGTGGAGTTCATCACTACATGGCTGGCACTGAATCTTGTCTGAATAACTTATGTTTTCACCATGCTTCTGTTTTCCTGCCTGGGTGAGAAGGACTAGAAGGTTCAATAATCCATCCTACAGAAGGGATGCAATTAAGCACCTTCACAAAATTCAGTGTGTGCTTAGGTGCTATGCCAGGTCTTTCATAGTCAGATTTCCTCAGCATTATAACATGAGTGTTATCACACATATATTTTTAGTACAACCAGGAAAATCAGTAAAGACATACCTTACATGCTTGCTGCTCATTGCCTTAATACATGGAACTGCTATGATCTGATTTAAGGTCCTCACTTCTTCTTGTCCTCTTGGTGACAGGGTGCATAGCAACACACACTTTTTCAAATGATCCACTGTGCAGTGACTGCATGTTTGTATCTACCAGCAATATCATTTTGTATGCCTGCCATGTGGGATGCTCGGCTCTGAACCATGGACTGGGGAGCTGCAACACAGATGAGGGAAGTGCAGGGATGAAGTTCAAAGCCATGAGGTAACAAAACCCCTCTGAGCCCATTGTGGTATACCTCTGAGTGATTCTGCCATGTGCTAGAAGATGTCTTCCCAACCCAGTTTCTGGGTACCTTATGTAACCTTCATTAAGGAATGAAGCAAGGTTATGAAAACAGCTGAAAAACAGGTTTTAACCATTATATGAGTTGTAAACCCTCCTCAGACTTGTGCTGCTTTTGCTGTTGTTACCTTCTGATAAGTTCTGCTTCATTCTTTGAGCGTTGTTAGCTACATTTCAAAGTGTTTTTCCTATGCCAAATGTGCATGGGTAACACAGGAAACAGAATACATACTGCTTGCAAAGAGCCTTTCTTTGCCTGTTGACAGAGTTTACCACTCTTGAAATTCCCTTCAAAATTTGGGTCTGTTGAACCTGGGGCATTGTTCTGGTTTCTCTTAGGCATCTTGTTAATGTGTGAGATGGTTTCTGCAGTATAGGCAATCCTTTTAAAGAGAATGGACAGTTTTCCCCCAAAAGTGGCACCTATTTATTAGGAAATGGCCACAAAGTGACATGATTTTAGAACTGCAACAGTGGAGCAGAGCTGGCTGGAATTCAAAGCTTCAGTGAAAACTCTCAGATTTTTTTGGACAGCAGAGTTGGAGGTTTTGACTAAAATGTGTCTGAAAATAGCAAGAGTCTCACCCACTCAGAGAGCTGAAAGTGAAACCTCAAATTTTGATTTGAGTGATGACATTTTCCTTCCAATTTTGGATCAGCCCCAACAATAAACTTTGCTTTATATAGGAAACAAATAGATGTAATAGGAATTAAACTGTACATAGATCATAAATAGAAAATACAAGAGACAAATATGAGTATCAGATGTTCACTTGGTAGAAAGTTGAAGAACACCAGAGAAGAAAATGAAATGAAGGGCAAAGATGTAGTTTATATGTTATAAAATGAGACTAGATTAGAGATAAAAGCACAGATGTAAGCAAGTTGCCATGGTGCAGAGGGGAATGCTCTCACCCCAGCAATGGAGTGCTTGCAGCCATGGACAAGGCACACAGTCAGTTTGCACTTATTCACAGTCACACCAGTGTACATGCAAAGTAACCCCCACAGTGCCCAAAATACCAGTGCGTGCTACATGAAGGGAGTTACAGGGCAAGGGAAAAGGAGGACTGGTGATGCAGAGAGGTGAGATACTGCCAGAGAAGGTGCAGGAGTTAGGAAGTGGGAAAGGAGGAGCACTTAGTGCAATGAACACTGCTGAGCAGGTGCAGGAGAGGAGGGCAGCCACCTACTCAGGTTGAGTTGGAGAGTCTGATTGCACTGTGCAAACTGGTGGCAAATGGCAGCTGACTTGACCTGGCTAGGGACTGAAGATGTACCCATGCTCTCCTTGAGGGGGACTTGGTGGCTGCTCTGGACACACAGAACTGCTCCCCAGAGGACTGGCCCTGCTTGCAGCCCTTGGGCGGATACCTGCCTTTGCTGGGCCGAGGGAGCTGCCAGAGGTGACTGGCACCCTCTGTGAAGAGCCTTGTGTGGCAGCCGACCTCCCGCAGACTTGTCTACCAGCCAGGCCTGGGGCCCTGAGAAGTGCTAACAGGGAGTAGCAACCACACACTGGAGATGCAAGAGCTGTTTCATGAGAGACCAATGATTCCTTTGGCCAGCAGAGCTGGCTGGGACCTACAAGCTCCAGGCTCAGCTCCTGGGCCTGCTTTGTGGGTACCTTTGGTGCCACAACCCGCAGATCTTGCTTCTCTGACTGCAAAATGGAAATCACAGATATCACCTCCCTCTTGTTTATCTGCTCGAGCAGTTTGTGAGCAGCTCACAGCTTGGGCTGGGTTTTGCTCCCTGCCTCTCTGTGCTCTGTGCAGGGGATCCCAGGGGCACTGCCACGGGACAAAACAGCCAGAACAACAATAACTTCGTGGCCCTGGCGCAGGAGGGGGGAGGATTGTTTTCAGCCTTTGTAGCCCACAAGTGTTGGTACAAATGACAGATACAATCGGGCCTTAGGGTTTTTTTTTACATTTATATGTCTGGGGAAGGATGTCAGCGGCTGTTCTCAGCCACTCTGTCGAACTGAAGCTAAAGATTTGGGCAGGTGGGGGGAGGGGGTGTGGGGTGGAGGTGTGGGGGGAGGAGCGAGAGAAAAGCATTGAATTGCCATCGAAGAAACATGCATAATTCCTAGCAATGCTTTGTGTCAACTTCAAAGATCCTACTGGGAGTGCAGCTTACTCTCTGACCAACATATTTCCTTTGCGAAAGGCAACAACTGATGTCTTTTTTGTTTTTTCAGTCCCCAGCAGCAGTCAGTATCTATGTTTTCTTCGTCTGAAATCAGCTGAAATGGCTTAATAGCAGTAAGGGATAGAGCAAGTTCATGTATCGCTCTAATAGGACCTTGAGACAAAACTTGACCTCACTGATGTAACTGAAGGTTTTGCTTCAGATCTCTGCTGATCTGTGAAGGATGAGTCAGGAAAGAAGGTAATACTTAACCTATCTTGTAGAAAACACCATGGGAAGCAGAGAAACTAAGACAACATTCCTTTAAAGCCCCATCACAGAGCTGTGGCTAAATCTGAATAAAGTTCTTTCTCCACCCACTGACTTTACAAGAACACAAAAACGGCATTTCTGAAGTTTTGCTAGTGTTGGACTTGAGAAAGAACAAACAAACAAAATCCCTACCATAATTAAGCACTGTCACTCAATAGAGCTTTAAATGCTAATCAGAATCTAAATAAAAGTATCAACTTTTGAAAAATCTTTTCTGACCATGTTTAAGTCAAAGTTTTAACCACAACCAGAGATTTTTTGCTTAAGCCTTGATGTGTTTATGGCATAGTGCTTGTGGTGACAATCCTACTTTCGACAGCAGTATCTCTGCTTCAGACTTCAAAGCCAGGTCTCTGTTCTCTCGTCACTAACTCAACACTCTCCTGAAAAACAATCTGTGGATTAAAAAAATTAAAAAAGGGGGAAGAAAGCATAAAGAACTTGTTTTTAAAAGCAGCCAAGAAACAAACATATTTCTGATTTTTTTTTTTTTTAAGTATTAGTGAAAGGAAAATATACATTTTTTGTCTTTATTCCAGCATTTTACACATCAGTGTAACCACTTCACGGCCTCGACTGAGCCAGACAGGCGGCAAAGCCTAACGCCTTTATCCATCTCCTCTCTCATGAACACGCAGTGCCTGTTCTTCGAATTTTGTTTCATTTTCTCACTGAGCGAAGCGCTGGCACCAGGGTCCCCGGGGTGATGCTCTGTTTGCGGCCCGGCTCTCTAGTGCCTCCTGCTGTCGCTCCGCATCACTCCCGCTCAATGCAGGTCTCAGAAACGCTCCAGCTGGTTTTTTTTTTCCACTTCCTTCTTTACCTAACAGGCTTTGGTGAGCAGGGCACACAGGTAAGGCGGGCACACAGGTAAGGCAGGCACACAGGTAAAGCAGGCACGCAGCTGGCTTTCAGACCCCACTTGAAGCACTGTGTGCAGTTCTGGTGTCCTCAACATAAGAAGGACATTAAGCTGTTGGAACAAGTCCAGAGGAGGGCCATGAGGATGCTCAGGGGACTGGAGCACCTCCTGTATGAAGACAGGCTGAGAAAGTTGGGGCTGTTCAGCCTGGAGAAGAGAAGGCTGCGTGCAGACCTCATAGCAGCCTTCCAGTATCTGAAGGGGGGCTACAAGGATACCAGAGAGGGACTCTTCATCAGGGACTATAGTGACAGGACAACGCGTGATGGGTTAAAACTTTAACAGGGAAAGTTCAGGTTAGATATAAGTAAAAAATTCTTTACTGTAATTTTGGTGAGGCACTGGAATGGATCTGCAGAAGCTGTGAATGCTTCATCCCTGGCAGTGTTCAAGGCCAGCTTGGACAGAATCTTGGGTGGCATGGTTTAGTGTGAGGTGTCCCTGCCCATGGCAGGGGTTTGGAACTAGATGATCTTAAGGTCCTTTCCAATCCAAACCGTTCTATGGCTCTATGTGACTAGGTTTGCTGAATTCTGTGCAAACAACCCAGCACGTACAGTGCAGGGGCATCAAATCCAAGTTTAAAGAGTTTAGCTAGTGCCTAGTCTTTAAGGACAGGGCAGTGTTTCTCAGGCATTACTGAGATGAAGAAGACATTCCAGGCAATTAAAAAACTTCAGAACAGTTTTGTGCTTATGCTAAAAAGATTACTGGAGATATTTTGTGATAGAGCAAAGGATAATGGCTTTAAATAAAAAAAGAAAAAAACATAAAAGGTAGATTCAGACTAGGTATAAGGAAGAATTTTTTTATGATGAGGGTGGTGACACACTGGAACAAGCTGGCCTGAGAGGTGGCAGATGCCCCATCCGTGGAAACATTCAAGGTCAGGCTGGATGGGGCTCTGAGCAACCCGGTCTACTTNGTCCCCGGGGTGATGCTCTGTTTGCGGCCCGGCTCTCTAGTGCCTCCTGCTGTCGCTCCGCATCACTCCCGCTCAATGCAGGTCTCAGAAACGCTCCAGCTGGTTTTTTTTTTCCACTTCCTTCTTTACCTAACAGGCTTTGGTGAGCAGGGCACACAGGTAAGGCGGGCACACAGGTAAGGCAGGCACACAGGTAAAGCAGGCACGCAGCTGGCTTTCAGACCCCACTTGAAGCACTGTGTGCAGTTCTGGTGTCCTCAACATAAGAAGGACATTAAGCTGTTGGAACAAGTCCAGAGGAGGGCCATGAGGATGCTCAGGGGACTGGAGCACCTCCTGTATGAAGACAGGCTGAGAAAGTTGGGGCTGTTCAGCCTGGAGAAGAGAAGGCTGCGTGCAGACCTCATAGCAGCCTTCCAGTATCTGAAGGGGGGCTACAAGGATACCAGAGAGGGACTCTTCATCAGGGACTATAGTGACAGGACAACGCGTGATGGGTTAAAACTTTAACAGGGAAAGTTCAGGTTAGATATAAGTAAAAAATTCTTTACTGTAATTTTGGTGAGGCACTGGAATGGATCTGCAGAAGCTGTGAATGCTTCATCCCTGGCAGTGTTCAAGGCCAGCTTGGACAGAATCTTGGGTGGCATGGTTTAGTGTGAGGTGTCCCTGCCCATGGCAGGGGTTTGGAACTAGATGATCTTAAGGTCCTTTCCAATCCAAACCGTTCTATGGCTCTATGTGACTAGGTTTGCTGAATTCTGTGCAAACAACCCAGCACGTACAGTGCAGGGGCATCAAATCCAAGTTTAAAGAGTTTAGCTAGTGCCTAGTCTTTAAGGACAGGGCAGTGTTTCTCAGGCATTACTGAGATGAAGAAGACATTCCAGGCAATTAAAAAACTTCAGAACAGTTTTGTGCTTATGCTAAAAAGATTACTGGAGATATTTTGTGATAGAGCAAAGGATAATGGCTTTAAATAAAAAAAGAAAAAAACATAAAAGGTAGATTCAGACTAGGTATAAGGAAGAATTTTTTTATGATGAGGGTGGTGACACACTGGAACAAGCTGGCCTGAGAGGTGGCAGATGCCCCATCCGTGGAAACATTCAAGGTCAGGCTGGATGGGGCTCTGAGCAACCCGGTCTACTTGAAGATGTCCCTGTCCATCGCAAGGGGGAGGGGGGGCGGACAAGGTGACCTTTAAAGGTCCCTTCCAACCCAAGTTGTTCTATGAGTCAGTGGTTCTATGATTCTATGATCTGTTGACCAGCTTTACAGCAGCCACATGAAGAGCCAATATGACTTGAGTTCTAATGTCCAGGTCCTGTACAAAGAGATTGTGTCTGCCCAGGAGGTCACTGTGTTCAAAGGGAGAAGACAGAAAAAGACTGGGATGGAAAATAGCAGCAAATCCAACATTTGGAGTAGGAAACAGGTATCAGTCTGGGACAATATAACCAAACCCTTTTCCTGTAGACCTTACAGAAAGATTTGAATAAGTAAAGAACCATGGAGACAGGGCGTCATAGTGTCAAAGAATGTTGTTTCTTTGTTTTTTTTGATTTTCAGTCTAAGATATACCCTTGTGACTGGAAATTATTGCAGTCATTTGTTCTGGAAATTACTACAGAAACTAGATTCACAAGCTTATAGGGAAGCTGAAAGTAGAAGAGTGTGTTACCATCCCTGTTTCTGTCATACCTCTCATACTTTAAAAAAAATAACAAACATTTATTTAAAAAGAATGCATAGAAGAGTATGCATATTCATATGAAATTGTCAAAGCTTTGACTCTGAAAGATCATAATATAGATATTTTAATAATTTCTAGTGTCTTACTAGATATATTTACTCTGTATTTTATGGCTTGTAATAAATTAAGAGATAATTAAATGCTTATTTTACATTAAAACCTAAATATAAACACCTGTTACATTTTGAGGACATTCTCCCATTTGAATCTCCAGATTTCTTAAGGATGGGGTCATTAAGTTTTTGTGTGGATCCAAAATGGAATTATTCCCCCTTGGGGTTCCAAAGCAGTTTTTAAGGTGGAAATGTCAAAACAAACTTAATCTGATGAGGTTTTGTACTCTGGGGTGGCAAAGTCACTCAATTCTGATTTAATGTGTCATCTAAAGAAAAGGAGCAAAAACTTTCTACTGCAAATGATCACGCTGCAACTCTCTCTGATGCTCTGTACTGACTTGAATCCTAGTGACTGCCAATCCCTGCATTGCCAAATGCCATTCTGAGGCATTTCCAGGAACTTCTAAAAGGAAGCCTAATAGTTGTACGGTTGAACAAGATATATGACATCTTGCTTTTGAACTGAATTTCATCTCTGATCTAAGTATGTACCCACATTTGGAATACTTAAGACATGAAAGTGGACAATTCATGTTCAAGCTTTGCCTTCTTGCCAATTTTGTCAATATTTTGAATGCTGCTTTGGGAAATTTTAAAGAATCATAACACTTGGTAACAGTTAGCAAAATTCAGTGTTAATAATTTGAAACAGATGCCAGACCTACCTACATTCAGATTTATATGCTATGAATAAGTCTATTGGAGGAAATGGTTACGACACCTGCCATTTATCAAGGAAATGGTCTGACATTCAATTTTCAGAGCCATTTCTTCAGTGCAGTCTGAGACACTGCTCAGTGCTTCTTCCAGCCTCATCTTCAATGTACTGTGGAGCACATTGTACTTAGGAATACGACGGCCCTGGGCAGATGGAGTGGTGATGTCATTGAGCTTTTCCATTTCTACTTCCTATGAACATTTGCCTTATTCTTACATCCCAGCTCTTTCTCGACATGTTTTAGACTAGAAACATTTTTCTTTTTTCAGATGCAGAGAAGGAATCACTTCTTTTTGATTTCAGACAAGATCTGGCAAGTAAGCTCTTGCTGCTAGTCAAAGAAAAAGCTTCAAAAAAATTAACACAGAATCTGTGTTTAGCAAAGTGATTTGCATAAGCTGTACACTTGGTTCTTAGAGTTGGAACAGTTCTAACCTATGACAAATTCCTCTGTCTGGGCTGTCTTCCAAAATCATTTTCATCTACCCTGGCAAAAGAACTGAAGTCTGCGTTCTGCACTAATTAAAGGCCTTCAGGAGAAGGGCCCCAGTTGAAATGCTGACACACTTTGTACACGCTTTATTTGTGAAAGGGGATACTGAGCCCATTTGATGGCGCCTCCTGCTCTGTCATGCTGTGCAAAATTTTAAGTGGGGAAACAAAATGGATGCAGTTATGTCTTGTGAAGATTCTGAGTTACTAAAAACTCTGCCATTTTCCCTATTAAAAAGTAAAACATTGGGCTTTTTTATAATCTTCGAGTAACATTAATAACCAGTAAAAAGACTCAAACCATGGCATTTCCTTAGTGACTATGCACTGACATTCACATTTTTTGTGAAGCATTATGGCTTAATGCAGCTGAGTCTCTGTCTCACTAAATGTCTTCATTTTGGAAACAGCAGGATATACACCCAATGTTCCTTTTACATAAAACTGTAAACTGCTGAAAAGGGAAGGTAAGAACAGCCATCCCGATAACTCTGTGGAGTTCTTCTACCAGGTCTACCCATCCCATAAGGAAGCTTTCTGTGCTAGATCCATAAAAGGATACATAGCTTTTAGGCACCCAAGACATTCAATGGAATTTAGAGTCCTTGACTGAGCAATGTGGCACCCAGAAAATAACACGTGGAGAGTCAGGCATACCAAAACATGGCATCCCAAAAACCTAGAGGAGACACCTATGCAGACACCAATAAATAGAAGATTGCATAGTTAGTCTTCTACAGGAGAGCATCCACCCCTGTTTGGGCCTCCCACTAATATGCTGTCTTCTGGATGTTTGTGCTTGGCCTAAGAAAGCTCCTGCTTGCAAGGTACAACCTTCTACAAGAGAAACAGCATATGTCAGTAACCATAGCACATAATTAGTGCTCTGTGTGCTATGATTACCACCTTTGAACTAAAAATCCAGCAACAGAGCTATCTGTGGAAGGGAGGCTGTCTTAGTCTCTTTTTTTTTGGAGCTGACCTGAGTATTCACCATCTGCTTTGGAGACATGAGTACACACGTGCTGGGGCTGAAGAGAGATTTGACCCTGGATGTTAACTATTTCATCCAAGTGCCCAGCATGAGGCAAGGAAAGAAACTCCTTTTCTGGTTTCTGTGTGTGGAGCCTCACCTAGGAAGTGTGCTCTGAAAACATTGATTAGACTCAACTGTGCATATGAGCTACATTGAGAGCTCCTGTGGGGAGTAATAGATCTTAGCTAGGGTTCAATGCACTCATCCTGGTCAGGGGAAGGAGTGAAGTACATCTATCCAGCAGCAGATGTTCAGATGCTTAGTGACCTGTGGGAATACACTTGGTAGAGGCAAGGGCATTTAGGCAGCTGCATGGTGTTTTAAGAATTTCAGGAATCCCAGCCCATGTCTTAGGCTTTTCTCTTTGCTCCTTTGTGATGAGTGCAGAAAATAATCGTAATAATAAAAAGAAACAACAGGAGGATTTCTCTCTCAGATCTTCTTGCAGCTTTTCTCTCCTTACATTTCACCCTGCTTGCCTGCTGCAGCCCTCAAAACTATGTCACTGCGAAGCAGGAATGCACCAATTCTGTAACCATTGAGACAGGTCCTGGGGTTTCTGCTAGCAAATAAACTAACAAACAAAATCAACATTATTTGTGAATCCTCATCATTACCTTAGGAGGAGGAATTTCAAGTCTATTTTCTATGAACTTTAAATGTGAAGTTTCTGCAAGCACAAATGCTCCAATATTTTCCCTTCTTCTTGGGTACAGAGAACAATTCTGTCTTGTTTTTGTGGCTAAAAGTATTGACTGTGTTAAACACTAGGCACGTGCTTTCAAAAGAAAAGCACCATGAATGCTTACATGTCCCTGTATTATCAGCCACGTGCTCCATCACCGGGAGACAAATGGTCCACTGAAATGCGGCTGGCCTGGACGTTCCACATACCAAGCAGATGCAAGCAGAATGCCATAGGGAAATAAGAAACACATTGTATGTGATTTAAAAGGCTTACAGCTATGGAATATCCTTCTGAAAGCCTAATGAATATCTCCAACACATACGCAATCGAAATACAAAACGCACCCTGCACCAGAATACAAAACCACGGAACTGGAGATAATCTCTGAAGAGATCCACAAAATAAATTTACTGACAGCAGCACCTATAATCATACAACCCCAGTATTTGGCTTGTCAAAATGTGTCCAAGCTCAGGATTTTCTGTGGAGAGGAAACTGCCCATGGAGATTCTTCTTAATTTTATGCCTTCTGTTTGCCACTCAAATAAGCTTGTGCTGGGTTTGGGGTTTTACTTTGTTTTGCTTTCTTAGATGCCAATACAGCTCAGACTGACTTTGACAAAGTTACTGATTATAAATTCAGCTTTCTTTCCACAGGGCTAGAAAACAACCATTTAAGCAAGCACTTGGTCAAGTGACTGAAAATACTGGCTTTGTGTTTTACCTAGTGTCTGTTAAAGTGATAATGCCCTACATTTAGAACCATTGAGGAGAATATTTAGGAAAAAGGAGGGGGGAGCACGGAAAATCTCTCAGGATTAGTTTTGGACATTCCTGGTTATTTCACATATGACCTCTCAGAAGTATGCCTGCAGAGTTTCTAGCAAAAGCTGAGGTGGCAAAGGTGACAAAGGCAAGGTGAAAGAAGTTAAGAAGATCATTTCATCCCTTGTTCTCCAAGAGAAATACAGCTCTGAAGCAATTTATTCTAGAAATGTGTTAATACCCAAGCTTTCCCAGTTGCTGTAGCAAGTGGAGGAATGGCAAGTGTTATAGTGTACTGTGAGGAGAGAAGCAGGTTTAAGCAAGCCAGGCTCAATGACTTTCTATCCACAACACTGGCTGTAACAAGGGCTCAGAATGTCTACTCTGTAGTTAAGCAAGCTGAACCCAAGGTATATAAATAGCATCGGTTGTGTTGTTTCTCCTTATCCCTGTGCTGTATGTGTTACATAAAGAAGCTATGATATACTTTACGGAGCAGAAAGCATTCAGACTCCTTTCCTCCAGAGAGTGCTTAAAGCTTACAAGCATGCTTGAAAAGCAGAGGACAAGTTTGGCTTTGAGAACAGACTCAGGTTTGCTCACAAGTGTATCAAGGCTTTGGAACAAAAACAAAGGATTGCACTTCTATATGCAAACCCCAGGAGATCCCTCAACTCTGGGGACAAAGTTCTGGGTAAAAGTCTGGGAAGACAAGACCATACAATAATAACGCAAAAACTCTGCCTACCATTCCCTAGGTTGGTTTTGCATGGACATATGATGAAAACAGTCAAGATATGTACCAAAATAGTACTTTCACACATAAAAAAAAGAGTAAGAAAAGTAATATATAACAGAGAGGGACTAGGTTGAGATTCAGGAGACCAAGCTGACCTTCAGCAGTAATTTCTGCTCTGCCACTGACCTGCTTGTAGGACCTTGGGAGACTCATTTTGCTTCTTTTTCCTTGCCTACTGATAGTATAAACTTTTCAGGGTGGGGACTGTCTCTTGCTATACCTTTAAACTGTAAAGTGGGAGCTCAGTCTTGGTTCAGGCCTGTTGGTGCTACTGTAGTTGAAATAATAACATGTAAATAAATAGGCTATAAGAAACTACCAAATTGATTGCTGGAAGAGTGCAGATGGGAGTGAAAAAAATATATGGGTAAAATAAGTGGAGGAGCAGAAAAGACAGGGAGAAACAATGGCCTGAAAGGGAGAAAGTGAGACAAGGGAATGAACAAATGGTAGAAGAGAAATTGAGCACAGATAGACTCTGGTCATTCCAAGATCAGCTGATGCATGCATTTTCATACTGTCCAGAGAGAGATTTGCAAGTGCCCTTAAACACAGAGTGATGAACAGGGTAAGAAAAGCTTTCCCTAGATCCCAGTAAGAGAACTAGTGCTAATACCATTCTGTCCTTCACCAGCTCTCTGCCAGCCCTAGCTTCCTGTTTGTGAACTCCTAAGAAAGCATTTAGCCATCTGAACCTGTAAGGTACTCAGCTACAGGCAGTAGAATCTCTCTTTAAAGACCCAGCACAACCATACCCCCAGCAAACTGTTATGCCAGCATTTATTAATCCTCCAGGGGTCATCTTGACCTGTGCGAATGTGCCTGCAGCCTGACTGTCTTTAGCAGTACTGCTGTGTGGAATATTTATGGATTAAGATTAAATTAAAACACAATTTTCAGGCACTTTTAGAGGAAGTCTTTAGCTTTACTAGTGGCTAAGTGATAGACTGTGAAAGGTTTCAAGTAACAGCTATGTGGCTCAGAATATTGTGATAGAGGTAAAGTCTATGGAGACAACCCAAGCTAATGCTTTTTAAAGTTGATGGAAAGATTTCTCTGTGTCTCTGAGTGTTGAATTGGTCTGTGAGAGACTGGAGGAGATCCAACTGGGGCCCATAGTTACCAGAAGTTGCTACCAACCAATGGCTATTCAGTGAGTCACATTAAGCAAAAAGATGGTTTCAGTAACGTGCTCAGTGACCAATAGCTGCAAAATATTTCTCATTCTTCATAGTGGTGTGGAGTCAAACGACCAGGAAGGAAAGGGCATGAGGGCAATAATAATGAATTTATCAGCCAACACATGCCCCCCTCCGAGGGGTCTGGAGGAACAGCCAGATGAATGTAAATCCCACTGTGTCTTTTGCTCCAGAGGGCTACAGGCTGAAGTCACTGTGCCTGTCAGGCTGAGTCCTTTTATCAGCAGTGAACTGCTGCTTCAACATAAAATTCCCAGGACTGACCTACAACCACTACATTGCCAAATACAACTGAGATTTCTTAGAATCTGCTCTCATTGTGTCTTTTATGTAAAACGTTTCCTAAGATGCCTCTGTGTGTTAAACTTTCTCCAAATGGTGAGTCAAAGGGCTGCCTTGAGAACTCTTCTGAAATTCTCTTTTGTTACAGACTACTCCCAAGTTAAACCTGGAAAACAGGTTTCTAAGACTTAAACTATTGGTAAGGTTGGTTTAATAGAATAGGACAGAATACATTACCTAGAGATACAATGGTATTTTTAATTTGGGAGACTTTTAAGCAGATACCAGGCAAATGTTTGCTGGGGAAAATGTAGATAATGCTGATGTTATGGCAGAGCAAGAGAATAGACCAGGAGACCTCTTCAAGTCTCCTGTAAATTTATCTTCTTTGATTCTGTGCCTACAAACAGAAAGGAGTGTTAGCCAAGAACATGCTAAACTTGGAAAGGTGTGCCGTAATGTTTTAAATCCATTTATATACAAACTAAAGTTTAAGAAAATATACATATGAGATGAAGAACTGCAAATGAAAAATGACAGAGAAATAACACACAGGCATTTGAAACGTGGACTGAAAATAAAACAGGATTCAGTTTGGAAAATGCATGCTAACATACTTGGGGAAATATAATCTGAAATAATATCCTCGGTGGGAAAGTGAAACCTGGAAATCATTTATGTTACAAAGGTCTTCTGGATGATTGAGGACTGCAGAATTAGATAGATGTGTTTAAAGCACCACTGTAATGGATGGAGCTCAGCTGGGACTTTCAAATTCAGGTTTGCTGCTGCTGCAACTGAGGCACACAAAAAAATCCCCCAGCACTCACAGTAACAGTCTACCAGCTGATTTATACCTCCACTGAAAATTTGGCTGGAAGTATTTAGAAATTCATGCTATTTTACTATGCAAAATTAAACTGACCACCTGCCCTGGGATATAGCTTTGATGTTGAGTCCCCAAAGCTTCACCTAGAGACTAACAGTCAGCTCTGGAGATACGGCCTGATGGCAGTCTGGCTGAAAACTGTTTTTCAACAGAGTGAGTGAGGTAACAGGCACCCTTCCATCCCTCCACCATTTATGTGTAGTAAGGCAGTGTGGGAAGGCCCACATTAGTAAACATCAAGATTCCTTTTGTTGGCTTCTGTGGACACAGAATTGCACCAATACTGGATATTCAAAATTTCTGAGATTAGCTATAAGAAAAAAGTAGGCAAGGAGGTGAGGGAGAATTCAGGTGATGAGATAAATCATAGAAAGCAGCACGAAGAACTGCTAAAACCCCTACAAACGCAGATATTCACCATCTGGTAGTTTTACAGTTATTTCAAATTATTAGACCTGCGCTGGCTACCAGCTGTGTTCCTCACATGTCTGTTCACAAGGGGATCTAAAGCCATTGAAGAAAATTCCTGCTCCATCTGATAAGAGCAATCAATATGAATTCCAGACCTTTGCTTATGCAAGGAACTTTAAAACGTGGGTAGACGGAAATACTACACCCCAGCCAGGGTACTGTTAGCAGCACCTTCTTACCTAGTTACAGGGAAAAACAACATATTAATTTCAGAGGCTTTTATTTCCTCAGCATCCAGTAGCAATGTTTTAGATGTTTTAACACAAAGTTTTCTATTCTGTCAGTGGCACACTCAGCAGCTCCTGTCATAAGCACAAACCCCAGCACAGTACGACTTCATGAAAGACCTTACATCAGCTGATGGCAGCAATAGGAAAGTCTGTGTTTGCTCCATGTGAGATTTACAGACTCCCATAGTGAACCTATTTGTACTTACATGCAGGAGTTAGATGTCCTGTTACCAAATATAGAAACTAACTTGGTTCCCTTTGCTCTGACTACTCTGTGATTGTTGTGTCCTTTTCTAAATACTCCAGTTGGACGTTCCCACAGGCTCTTGATGGCTTTTGTCCATTTGTAAGGAAACAGTAATGTTTCCAAAGCAACTAATTTACAGTCTGAGAAGTCTGTCTTCTAGCTCTGTTAAGATGATAACCACTGAGTAAGCCAGTCATTCCACTTGTCCGTGCTCTTGATACTACTTCACCATCCAAAGCAAGCTTTAATTAGACCTCCCTGTTTTAACTACATCATACACTGAAATGAGATCATTGCTATACTCTGGCAAATGAGGTTGATCTGTGTGGTCCTCCAGCTGTGCAGACTGCTATTCTTGAAGAAACTTTTCCTGCTCACTGTGAAAGGAATTTTGTTACCTGATATTTTTTCTTTCTATCACTGTATCTTACGAACACATGGAAAGGATCTGATGTTGGGCTTTACTAGATTAAGCACAGAGAAGCTGTGTTGGACAAAATCATTTACTGAGTTCTTTGTGCATGATCCTCTCTGAGGCCCTTCAGTGGTGGCAAATACAACATGACTACCAGCACAAGTCGTGCCAGTTTCTTGCAGAGAAACACTGGATTGTCAAAATCTGCCATGCAGGGAGCTGAGACATTTGGGAAGACAGAGCCCAGGTCACCCAAGACTCATGCTGTCTCCCCAATATAGTCCTTGTTCTGTGGCAAGAGCCCTTTATGTTACAGAGGGTCAGTTTATTTACTGAACTCAACAGAGTCATTTCAGATTTAATGCTAGTGCAAACACAATCAAACTTGGGCAAAAACGCAAATAGGCCGCAAGAAACACAAATGAATGAGTTCTCAATTCACTGACCTTCTTTGTAACCTTAATGTATATCTGCTGGCTATATAAGTACTTCTAAAGTAACAGAAATAACTGGCCAGGATCAGCTATGAAGTATGCCATTATAAATCTTGATGAAGGGTCGTGATTACTTGCTGGCATTTACTTTACCTGTTATTTAGTTATGCCTTCTAGTACATTGGTAAGTAAGTTCTCTTCTTCTGTACAACGGAGGACTATGGCATAATTGTATTACGTTAAGTCAGACCTTAACATTATTTCATTATAGTCTCTCTGCCTCTCTATAATAGTGTATTGAAAACACATCTCGATCTTCACTCCGAAAAATGTTTGGAAGGTGGGGTCATGACACTCCTGTAATAACAACCCAAAGGCAGTGGGGCCTGTGTTGCTAGCATTGCCACTTTTTGTTGCTTTCTTGATGGCATTCTTCTTGCTGACAATCTATGGACAATAATACAATCACAATCAAGCCCATGAATTTGGCAACATTTTGGCAACCCTTGCTTAATAATATGGTTACTCCCTGCACCCATTCAGGTATTTTCCTTTTCTTTCTGCCTTATTTTTTATCTCCAAAAATTCTTTACTGTGACGGTGGTGAGGCACTGGAATGGGTTGCCAAGGGAAGTTGGTGTTCAAGGCCAGGTTGGACAGAGCCTTGTGTGGCATGGTTAAGTGTAGGGTGTCCCTGCCCATGGCAGAGGGCTGGAACTAGATGATCTTAAGGTCCTTTCCAACCCTAACTATTCTATGATTCTATGATTCTGTATTTCACTCCTTGTTGCTGCAGACCTCAATTCTGAGCATTTGTATCTGTTCTTGAACCTGTCTTCACAGAGCATACGCTAGATGTTATCTCCTCCAGGTTTTTGCACAATCAAGGTAGAATGAAAATGATTCAATGTGACTTGTACAGTTTTTGCAGCCTTATGACTGCCTTGGATGAATGATTTAGCTTTGTTTTGATGAAACAAAATTGGAATTAGTCAAAAGCTTGCCTGCTATGTCACATGCGTTTTTCATACAGGAGTGTAGTAAGCCTGAAACTGAGGCCTTCAGTAACAAGTTTTCAGCATAATATAAACTATATTTGAGACATTTGCCTGGCCTTCCATGGTTTTCATAACTGAGACCACCATGACTTAAATCATATTGTTTGCATAAATTAGGTTCTCTTTGCTTAAAATACTTGCAAATTCATCTTGGCCAAAATGGTTTTGTGATGGCTTTTTCCTTCTCCTGGTGTCATACCCTTCTCTTTTGGGTAAGTTAATTTATATTGGAAGACTGGTTTACTGTTTTATAAAAAAAATGTCATCTTGGAAGGTGGACTCTCTTCATATTTAGTTGGGTTTTTTTTGGTGGTTTTTTTTTTTTTTTGGGTTTTTTTTTTTTTTTTTTTGCACGGGTTACTTTTGGTGGTTGTTTTTTTTTTTTTTTTTTTTTTTTTGGGTTTTTTTTTTTTTTTTTTTGCACGGGTTACTTTTGGTGGTTGTTTTTTTTTTTTTTTTTTTTTTTTTGGGTTTTTTTTTTTTTGTATTGACACGGGTAACATTTGCTGATGGATTATTTTTATCTTTATTTGTACCCACTCCAACAGATTTATGACTAGGCTTTCCAAGAACAGCAAAACATGGGTCAGGGTCATCTCGCTTTTCATTAATCTCTTTATGTGCCATTGCAATGGCAAGGTTAGAGAGTCTGTTAGTGTAAAAGGAAGCCTCTTCTAGCTCTCACATGCCTTCAAGCCTCACTTGCTTCTGGCTCTGTTGGATTTGGACTGGTTTTCGTGTTCAAGTGAAAAACTTTCAGTAGAAAAAACATTATTTGTCCATGGCCTCTTCTTTCTACCCATTTTTCCTCTCACCTGTTCTTTATTTTTTAATTTCTAGAATTCTTAGAAATGGGATTTTCCAGTTATCCCGTATCTAGTTTCTCTTTAAAGCTGTTGCAAACAACCCACAACATGCAGTTTTGCTTTATTTTTTCCCCCATCAATCTTTGTATCAGCATTTGCAAATTAAACAAAATCCAAACATTCTGTTGAACTCAGGGTATGCAGCTACATGAATATGAAGAGATACTAGTGTCAAAGTGTCAGTCAAAATTCTGAATTTATGCAGAGATCATTATGCAGAGAATGCAGACTGAACTACATATGCTTCTAGAACTAGTCTCTGTTGACATCCAAGTCCTCATATACAGGAAATGAACCTTTATAGTTACCCTAAGAAACCAGAGCACCTTTGCTGACCAGTTTGAAAAAGCTAGTCTAAACCTACCCAGGCTTAGCTGTAACTCAAAATTACTTCATTTGAATTTACACACTGAACCTCAATTCAAATACTCCTTGCTTACGCCAAGGATAAAGTTATTTAGCACTGAGGAACACAGTCTGAAAAAGTATGCAACAGTTTACTTTGGCTGATAAGAAAACATTTATGTAAGATGAGGAATTCTATGTCTCAGTTCTCTGCATGTGCTTACCCGATATACAGCAAAAAAGACAGTGAAGAATTGTGCTTTCCCTTATTTAGACAACAAATTCCTTACTGCAAAGCAGCAGTAACTACTGTTATGCAAGCATCAGTGACAGTCCTACATTCAAGGGATGGCAGTCCTAGATTTAAGCAGTGAGAAGACTCTGAAGTTGCATTGCACTTGTACAAACATTTGGTATTTCATAGCACAGAGCATCCTTCCGATTAGCAAAATTAAATAGGAAGAGGTGTAACTTTCTTAAAAATACTTAACCAGACACAATACTCTTTCTTGCTTCTTTGGGTGCTTTTTCTACCTGCACATGCATTTACATGTTTCTTACTGCCCAATTCTGTCCTGTCTTACCACCAAGAATATAATGATTCACTTCACAGAACTCTCCGGCTCTGCAGCCAGTCAATATTATCAGGTATCAGTGAGTTAAAAGAATAAAAACCCAAGAAAGGCATGTATATTGAAAAAAAGAGAAGTGTTTGTGGCATGTAGTGAACTGTGGGAATACAAAGTTTTCAATTTTTCACTAGAGAAAAGTCGGAATTTAATGTGGTAGCTTTATATTTTATTTGCATTTATGGACAGACTCAAACACTGAAAATAGGATTTTTCAGAGCAAAGGAAGGTGTTCCAAAAATCTTCATCTGAATGAAAATACAAGTATCGAAAATAAAAGACGCTTTTGTAGCTTAAGCTTGACTTTTTAAATTTATGCAAGCGAATATATTACACACAGATTTCTAATGGAGTAAAAAGTTGTAATTTAATGCCTTTGCTCCACAAAATGCCTCTTGACTCTTCTGGAGACAAGCTGTATTTAAATGAAGTTTTTGAAATAACTTATCTTTTTGAGCCTGTAACAGGCTGGAAGATTGTGATGTTCCTCAGCTTTTCCACAAAAAGCTTCTGTAAGTAGTCGTATATAATTAGACTATTAAATGGACAAAAATTGTTTTAAGATATCTTTGTGGATGGCAACACTAGCACTCTGCTTTTGCTAATTTTATCTTTACTGGGCTTGTCACAATGCATTTGAGGACCACATATATCAAATGCAGCAATATTATGAGTATTTGGAAAATCTTGTTAGCTGCTGAAATAGTAATTGAATAGTGTGAAAAAGGGAAAGGGAGCAAAACAAGAACCTATCAAATTCTTTCTTGTTTTCATTTGGTAAAAAGTGACATTTTAGATAATCTGCTGGGTCTATGGGTATGAATTTGCTAAAGCAATGTAGTCTGTAAGTCTAGCCTTGTGCACACTGAGGTATCTACCTACCTTCCCAGGTGCATAAGCAGTAGCTCTGATACGTGCTGCTTGAAAATCAATATTTGCAGAGAGCATTCACTTTGTTAAATGTTATGATAGTCTCTTCTTCCTGTAGCATGCATAATTCAAATTCCAATCCTTTCATGCTATGTAAAGTATCTTTGTCCCAATATACTATGTTCATCTTTCTCCAAAGGATTTTTTATTTTTTTGTGGATTCTTTTCTTCCCCCCCCCCCCCCCCCCCC
>NDXB01009637.1:121848-151697 GCA_002631895.1 Agapornis roseicollis
TTTTTTTTTTCCCCCCCCCCCCCCCCAATTTTCTATATAGACTAGCTTGGAACAACTGCATTTATGGCAAACTATTAACCAAAGTATAATTCACTGAACAGACATTATATGACTAGCATTATTCAACAGTGTTGACAAAGAGTCAGGCTCCAAAGTTTTAAATGCTCCAGATCCTTCAAAGTCTTATGCAGATGGTTAATTTTACAGTTTTGAAGATTTTCTGTTGATTTCAGAGAGCCTGTCCACAAAGGGCACTTTGGCAAATGTCCATGTTTGAAAGAGAATGCATTCACATAACACAACCTGCCCTGTCCTATTGCAATTAATGAAATCTCAGGTTTTAAAAATACCACAAAATGCCCTAGAAATTCTAGTATGCAGCACTATTTCTTTTGAATTTGGATTAATTCTATTGCAGTGGCTTGGGTATCAATATAGTGAAATAGAGGAATGTTGATAACTGCAGAGTTCTTCTCCTTCTCATGGATGTTTTTCATTTATATAATGTTAGAAAAAACACCCAGTATTACCAATAGGAGACATGAGGGGTATTTGAGTTTTCTATCAAGTATTTTGTGCATTTGACATATAGTTGGATTGCCTTTTCAATTGTATCCTCTTCTCATACAATTTCCTACTTCGAGTGTTCCATATTGCTAGAGGTGGGACAAAATGCTTACATCTTGGATTACAAAATCCTGATACGGAAGTCTCAAGAACAGATATAGTAGCAGTCATTATTTTTACTTTGGAAATGCCTAATTTTCAAGTTGATTGTGTAATTTTAAATTAGAAAAAAAAAAACCCAGCTGAATTAATTTCACCCAGCTTACCTTCAGCATCCTACCTCGCTGAAAAGCAAAGGGGACCAAGAATAACAGCTCTGTCAGTGCCGTTCAGCAAGAGGATAGAAGAGAAGCCTCAGGGATATCTTCCTGTCATTGAACCTAACTGTAAAGGAAGATCCATTTACCCCAATCTATCTAGAAAGTGAATCTCTCACCAGATAAGGCAATTGGTGCTGGCTGAGGAAGAGCTGCTGTAAATTAAGATTTATGGATTACAGACAACATAAAGAGATGTGTTTTGATGACTGAGGCAATCAGTCACAGATCCTGGGTGTGACTGATCACTGAGCCCCTACAATGACAAAAGCCTCTGAAGGGAGGCGTGCTCTCCAGGTCAGTGAGCTTGTGAAGCTGAGGGAAGAATGCATGGGGTGACCGACCTGTTGCACAGGAACCTGAACTTCCCTTGACACAAAGGGGACCCAGGATGGCTGTTGAATAACACATCAGATGTGTCAATCAACCCCTGTAGAACTGCTCATCCCTGAATTAAACAAGAGTGCAAATGTCTTCCTTCCTGCCTTAGCCAGATCAGGATGAGGAGTGTATACATGAGAAACCTCTTTGAAATAGTTCTGGACTAGTCACTTCTGAGACTTCTCACCAAAGCCTTCCTTGTCCTGTGCCTAAGATGGCCTCAAATCACAGATTACTTCCCAGCAGCAGAGGATGTCAACCATGATGATAGTGAGCATATTATAGAGACACATGATGAGAAATACATTTGCATCGTGAGTCAGCCATCTACTGCACTTAATATAGTCTGTGAAGTGTAATTTGCATTCTGATTTACATACATCGCTATGTCATTCTGCCTAATCAAAACCCTATGTAATGTCAAATAATTTCAGGTTAGTAAATCTGGTATTAAACATTAACAACCCTCACTGCATCCACCACCAAGTGTGGAACATCTAAAAGCACCTAACTAGGGAGTATTGGACTCTGACACTGGGTCAGATGTGCCGAGTAAGATCCAGGACAGTGCAAGGATTAGCTTACATCCAAGATTTACTGGAAGGACAAAGGAAGTAGGTGCCCACTGCTTTCCCTGGGGTTACCACTGGAGTAAAAAGTAGCCATAAATTCACACTGATGGAATAACAATGCTGTAATCACCCGCTGTTCCCTCTGCACCATGGTATGAGTTCCTGGAGACGTGGTTGCTGTGTGCCCTCACCTTCTTCCTATGACATGTCTGTCCCAGAGGCCCCACATGTAGGTTTAACATCAATTTCACTGAGGCTGAATTTAACCCACTGTAGCTTTTAGTTTACCTAAAAAACCAAGTTTTTATTGTCAGCACTAAAATACTCTGTTTATGTAGGTCTTAACATGACATGGTCACATCTGTTTTTCCCAAAGTTAGTTATTGTTGTACACTATGAGAAAGACAATTTGTAGGGAGACTGGAATAACTTAGGATACCATTATTAGAAGCATAAAGAAAACAATATCAGATAAAGAAAACAATAATGCAGAAACAATTAAAAAAACCCAAACACAATGGGTTTCATAAAAGTTATAATTCTATATAAACTCTATTATATATAATATATATGTAATCTATATTATATATAGATTCTATACATAATTCTATAAATTCAGAGGAAGCTTGGGCTATATAGAAAAATATGCTACCTCCAGGAAACAAAGTTAACCAATATTATCAGTACTTTATTCTAACATAGTGCTTTCTATTAGTATATTTCTAAGTAAGTGTTTCACAAAGCAGGCATTATTATTCCAGTTTATGGGTGAGGAAGCTGAGGTGTGACAGTGTGATGTGACTTCCCTATGCCACAGAGCAGACAAGCAGCAAAACTGGGCACATGCCCTTGGTCTCTTGAGGGCTAACCCTGTACTTGATCCATCGGCAATGTTGTGATCCCCTTCTGCCATCTACAGTATATAGTCTAGCTTCATCTAAGTCAAATTCATAAGTAGCACCACAGGAAACAGCCTATTATGCAGAGATCTCTGCAGCATATGTCTGTTTTCCTCTGCTTAGAAATGGCTTTCATTCTGATTTAGGGGGTGCCTCAATTGCAGCATGAGAAGTTAACACATTGGGGAAATTACCTAATATTTTACAAACCAAACACTGCTCAGGAGTTAGCAAATGAAACATGCAAAGTATGATGAAGTAGATGCAAAACTGCATGCACAGAGCAGAGCTACTTCCTGCCTTCCACTCTGCACCCCTCCTGGCTGCTGGCCTAAGCCACCCAAACACCTTGGCAGAGAAACCCAGCGGAAAAGGAAGAAGTTTTCTGTGGAAGAAGAGTGTCTGCTGTACCCTCACACACCTCTTGAAGAAGCCACATTATGGAAAAAGGAGACTATGGTGAGCAGAAGTTTCAGAAGCGAACAGTCTAGAGATGTTTCTTAAACCTCTGAAACAGCCAGATGAATTCAAAGGATGGTGAAATCAGACAGCAAAGGGGGTCTTCCAGGCATGAACTCGCATGAACTTATTTATCCTGTACATGCACTGAATCATCTGAAGAATCGATTGGACTTTCCTATTTCAGCAGCACCAGTGTGTTTGTTGGGTCCAGAGAGTTCTCAATGGATGGGTTGTTTGAGTTGTTCCCATCAGACAAGCTCTTTGGTCTCCTGCTTATCTTGCTCCAGCCAGAAAGCAGAGTTACATCAGTATTTCCATAACAACAGTAAAGCTACAAGGAGACCAAGAGTACAGGCAGGGTTGTGTGGAAACTGAGGCACACCATTCATACCTGCCAGTCCTTAAAGTCATCATTTGTAACTAAGCTCCCTGTTCCCGGACGTGGGAGATTTGAGAGAAGCCAGAAACACTCAGCAGGGGACTCTTAATAAATCCTCACACATTTTAGGTGATCATTAGCCCTGAGGCTGCTTTTAAACATTTGGCTCTAACTTCCCTGGGATTCAAATACAGTGAGATAGTCCTTAATCAGCAATATGTTGTCCCAAATTGTTCCAAATCAAATTCACCTCCCTGTATATTACACATTTAATCCAGTTAACTTGTAATTGGAGCTGTAACAAGTTGGATGTGTCCATTATCTTAGTGGGTTATTTTATGATTACATCACCATAAGACATAAGCATCTCTGGTCAACAAGCACATCTTATCCCTACAATAGCACTGCTGAAATAGGAAAATATTATTTTAGAGAGTAGAAGCCACAGAAATCTGGTTCATCTCGCCCAAAATCAGTGGGTGACAAGCATAGAAAACACATCTCCTAATTTATGGTCCTTTGCCTTCTTCATCCTTCTCCTTCTAGTCCAAGCTTAGAATTTGCTATAAAATCACTTTCCATGGACATTTATGCACTGTAGAGAACAATTAAGGGTCAAGACCCCACAGCAACAGGCTCTGACTTGGATCAAGATGTGTGTGTGAGATGCAAGAATTGGATAGTCACTTTCACATACCTGTGTGCTATCAGCTTTTTTGTACTGTATCTAAGTATAGCCATACAAACTGGACTCTCTGAAGGTGCTGAGGCAGCCTGGGCTGCTCAGAAAAGCTGTGGTGAGACTGTCAGGCAAGATGAAGGTAGAGAGACCAAGTGTGGGTAGGTAGTTCCGGGCTGGGAGAGAGGGGGCTTGCTGCTGTGGTTCTCAGCTACCAGCAAAAAGAGATGAGGATGTTTGCTTTGGTGTGCATCTGCTTGCACGCTAAAAAAGTGTGTTTGGGCTGAGAACCAGGGATGGTCAAAGTTTACAGAGCACCTTGGACTTTTGCCCCAAACCCCAAATCACCTGCTGAGCCACAGCTCTGGCAGAACGGCACTTGCATTTGTGTCAGAAATTGAGTTAAAATAGCATATTTTGGCAATGTGTTCAAATTGCCAGAAATGTTCCCTGACTGTTCTGCCTTTTACTGTGTGGATGCTTTGAAAACTTTTTGGTGGATGTGAGTACAAGCCACAATGGAGTAAGCCAGGTTACAAAGGAATGGTCATTTGTATTCCACACAGACCAAAAAGCAATGGGAGCCTATGGGAAAAAACAAGTCTATAATAGTGCGAGTGGCAGATTTAGAGTGTCCTGTGTGTGTTCATGATGCAACATTCACAGCAACACTCACTTCAGGAAGTCCCAGTGAAACGCTTGGAGACCCAAGATTACAGAGTTAAGAATTTCTAGAATGGTTGCGTGGCTGTAATCGTAAAATTGTTTAATCCCTCTTTAAGACAAATTTAATGAGGCCAGGTAATTTAAGGCACAAGTTACTGGAAACATTTTCAATCAGTGCAGCTCAGCAGTGGCCAAAGTTACTGTCATTTAATTGTAGGGCTCGGCTCATTTCCCACTTAAGACAGGCAATCAGGAGGCGCAAGGACCTGTGAAACAGCAGCTCCCCATGACATTAATCGGTATTTCACTTTGGAGGCTTCAAATGCACCTGCATGCGTTGGGGGTCATCCTCCCCCGAAATCCCTCTCTCGGGTGCTTCCATCCCACCCTTCAGAGCAGTGTCCCTCAAGCATCCCTCCCAGCCGTGTCAACACTGCACTCACCACACCACATCCCGCCCCGAGCAACCCGCCCCGTCCCTCACGGGCCGACTTAGCCCCAGCCTAGTACTCGGGGATACGACTGACCGCAAGCCTGCTCGGCGGGGCCCGCCAAGGCCTGCCAAGGACCCAGCGGCACCACCAGAGGGGAAAACCCCATCGCGCCCCCGCCACACGCATGTGCACTGTGGTGGACGTGCCCGCGCAAGCGCGCTCCCGCTTCCCAGAAAGCTGCAGGCGCACTGACGAGGATTGTCCCTATCCGTGTGCCGTCCGGCGTGAGGGGAGGTGGGTAAAGCAAGATGGCGGTTGTGTCTCGCTGTGCTCTCTTGTTGCCAAGGGCAGGTGAGTGTCACCGCTGCCGAAGGCCTGTGCCGGGGGATAGGCTGTTTTTGCGCTCCATGCCCGGGCCTGGGTGTAACTACTCCAGCCGTCGGTGTAGAGAGAGGAGAGGAGCTCACAGGGCAGCGTCTGAAAGGCAGCTGGCTGGTACAGCTGTTCGCGGCAGAAAGGTCGGGTTTCTGCCTTCCTTATCTTTAGGGAGCTGGGGTTTACAGCCCAAAGGTGGGATTGGCTCAAGCTGTACAGTAAGTTGTGTCATCGGAACTGTTAAATTTCAGCAAATGAAGTGCCCCATTGATTAAAAGTGTAAATTTCCTTTACGATTTTTTAGGTGACCTTGACGTTTTGGCTGTGGTCGATAAGCGTGCTCAAGTACCAGACTTATATTAAATCTTATATTTTGGCCTTTGATGCCAAAACAGCGCTTTCCTGTGAGGGTGGTGAGGCACTGGAACAGGTTGTCCAAAGAAGTGGTGAATGCTCCATCCCTGGCAGTGTTCAAGGCCAGGTTTGACAGAGACTTGTATGACATGGTCTAGGGTGAGGTGTTCCTGCTCACAGCAGGGGAGTTGGAACATGATGGTCCTCTCCAACCCAAACCTGTCTGTGATTCTATGATTTTTGTTTAAAATTGATTCAGCACGTGCTCCTCTGTTGAACAAAGTGGGAGATGGCAAACAGGTTTTGTAGGTTGGTAATGGTGAGGAAGGACTTAAGCATACTTTAAATTCAAGAGATGTGTCTTTTCAAGAAAAAGATTTTTCTGGTTTACTGTGGCTATTTGAGATTTAATTCAGGTGAATATTCATAGGCTTCAAATATGGATTGTGAAAGTAAACTTTCAGTGACAAATAGATTCTCTTTTGTGAAGAAATCCTACTATTCTGGGAAAGAATCCTGGTACAAGTCTGTGTTATACAGGATCACAGAGCTTTAAGCGGTGCTGGTCAGTTAACATGGGCTGTGAAAGCTGTATGGCTGTGTTAAGCCCTGAGTTACACAATGTGCATTTTGATAGGGCTCCACACCATGTGAAAGCTCCTTTACTCATGAATCGGTGTGAAGCTCTCTAGCCTACTTTCTTTGAGTCTCATAGATACCCTTAAACCTGTTTTTTTAAATACAAAATAGTCATGTGGCATGTCGCCATATATTGTGGTGACTGTAACAGATCTTGTACAGTTCTGCAACAAGAAGAAGGGTATACCATTAAAGGTCTTACAGTATAAAGCAAGCAACAACAGGTATATACAAAAAGGTGGGAGAGTACAAAGCTAATTGGGTGTTATTTGTTAGTGTGGCAGTGATAGCATCATGAAGAGCCAGTCACCAATATTATTTTGCAGAAGTAATTGCAAAAAAAACCTGCAAAGTAGTTGAAAGACATTAAATTTTTTTTCAGATTAACTTTTTAATTGTTCTCATGTGAGCTGGTTTGTTTAATAATGCTTTTTTCAACAGGTATTCACAGTGGACTGAAATTTTTCTGCTTTTAGGTTTTATGTTGTAAGGAGTGAAGTGTATTCCTATCTAGAAGTAACAGTGATAGTGTTAATTCTGTAAATATGAATATTGATATCGATATTGTATAATTTATTTTCTATTTTTATTTTTTTTTTTTTACAAACCTGTAGAAAGAGAAGTGTGTGTAAACAAAGTACTGAGGAGTATGGGTCATCAAACTTGCTTCTTCAGTATCTCAGCATACCATGTAGGTTTTTGCATACTTGAAGGAATGCTGCTGCTGGCTATAAAGAACAGAGTCATTTTTCCATGAATCTGCTTTTCCTAAAAAATAACAGAATCCTAGTTGTTAGAACACTACAAGAATGAAGGTAACAAGACCATTCAACTGTCTCCCTCAGTATTATCCTTTATGCTTGCACTTGTACTGGGCTTGGTTAATCTTCACTCTCCAGATACCTGTTACATAGCTACAGGCTTTATTCTGTACAGAGTATTCAGTATACACTAGTGGTTTCATCTGCATTCATTTTCTGGTTTTGTCATTTAAAAAAATAAAAAAGCAACCCTCTTCCCCAGGAGTTTTGAACTGGTGAAAACCTAGGGCATGAGCTATATGTTTTTGTAGCTTCTGTCAGATTACATAGCGAGCACAGTGTGATAATGTTTTAACATGTGCTGTATTGGAAATCCAGTGAAATGACTGGCTTCACCTTCACTACAATTCCTCAGAATTATACACAAGGATTTTTGAGGGCAGTGTTAAATTAAGGATAGATGATGACAGATAAAGCAGAATGTGAAGATAAAGAGTGAATGTGGCAGTGATGAGTTGTCATGTTCCTTAAAATTTCACTTTGAGGTATTGTAAAGATTAATATGAACATATTGTGTCACTTTTAAAACTGCATGTTAGGTTTTCAGACATTAATTGGATGCCACAGGAGTGTATACTTCTTTTAGACTCCAGTACGTCTTTGAGCAATGGTGTGATTTAATTTAGTTTTTTCTCTTAATGGGTGCTTATCATGGTGTATATTTTGCTTCTTTTTTCTCATAGTTAATCTCAAGGTCTCTGCTTCAGTAATGGATAGGACCTGCGTATCTGCCGCTTTTAAGACAGATACTGTATCCAGTTTAAATGTTCCTGAGCTTAGCTCTGTTTTGTAGGAATTGTTTTTAGGAAGTCATATACCTACTTGAAGTTTGCATTGGTAATATTGGAGTATATTTTTTAGGCATAGTATATTATTTTGATAAGTACAATATTTGTGATTGTTCTAGTTAAGTGAGTGTCAAACTACCTTTCAGGACAAAATTGGGATGTGGTTTCTTTTGTTATTCTAATTTGTGAGTTATAGAGAGAAGAGGGATAGACAGACTTTTAGATGAAGAAACACCTCCTTCAGGCACTGAAATCTTGCTGAATTTTCTGGTTTGAATTGTATCAGCTGATCTAATGAACTATAATTTATCCTTTTCATCATGGCTACACCGTGCCACAGTGCAACTGGTAGCACCTAATCATATTGGAATAAAACATACTCCTTCAGTGTACAAGTGAGATTTTATTTTGTTCCTTAATGCATCCATCATTCTGATATCAAACACTAATCTTGTTTTCATTATGATTCTTGCTACTTGGATTTCTGTGAGATTAAACTTGCTTATCTTTCTCCAAGAAATGCTTATGACCATGACTTACTAAGAGTTGAAAGGTCAGTTACTTGATTTCTGTTATATGCTTGGGGTGGTTTTCCAGTGACGGCTCTTATAATCTGCTCTTGTCAACAGTCAGATGTCTGTAGTGTGTTCATGCACTCTGTATTTCATCTGTTCCTTTCTTCCTATGAGCATGCACATGTAATTACACTAAACAACTTCTAATTTCCGAAATCTTTTACAAGCAGTTTGTTTCTTGCTTTTAGCTAACGTGGTTGGAGAGGACATATGTTTCTTCTTTTCAAAATCCCTATTGAAAGACCTTGTCAATTTTTGTGAATGTTCTAGTGATGTCATATTTTCATGGCTTTCAAGTTTTCATAGCTCCTTAAGAAGAGGAACAGCTTCAAGGCAGTACTTCTTGCATCATGAATCTGTCTCTTTGAATCACTTAATTTCTCTTCATTTCTCTTCACTCAGAGGTATGATATAGGAGGGTTACTGCTTCTTCCAGCATTTGGGTCTGATATATTTAGACTGAGGTGAAAAGTCTGGTTAACTGCATCTGGAGTGATTCTGAGGTTTTTTTTCTTTCAGTTCCGAGATCTGGGAGTAGGATGTGGATGTACTTGGGTGGGACCTGCCTGTAGCAAGTATTCTTGTTTAACCTGTGTGCTTCACCTTGTACATCAAGTGCTAATGCTAGCTAATAAAGCTTTATTTGCTGTTTAGGAACCAACAACCTTAGTCTGCTCCTTTCATGTCTTAGTTTGGTCTTTATCAACAGCTTCCTCAAGCCTGCTGTCCTCTGACCTATCCAGATGTCTCTGAAATAGCCTCTCAGGAGTCTTGACATGGGAAATTTTGCTGAGATAAAATGGATCTGTAACAAGAAAAATAGCATCAACTGTGGCTTGACACTGCTAACTTTTAGCTTATGTCACATGCTCTCTTCTGTTTTGTGTTGTAGGCCCTGGTATTTCTGTGCTAGCTGCAGCACCATCTGTGTTGCAGCAGAACCGCCAAGTTCATCATGCATTGATCCCTCATGGAAGAAGTGGACGATCATCTGTTAGTGGCATTGTGGCCACTGTCTTTGGGGCTACAGGTTTCCTAGGGCGATATGTTGTCAACCGTTTAGGTAATGTTCCCCAGGAGTACTAACTAAAAAAAATAATTTAATAAAACTCTATTTTTTTTCTTCAGGTTGCAGAGTAATGTAGAAATCTCAGGAACTTTGGATCTTAAGAGTATGATGCTTCTGTAGTGTTTGGTCTGTTAAAGTGTCAAGATATGGCAATTAGTAAAAACTGTTTTAATCTAGGAAATCTAGAACCATTAAAGTTGTTAAAATAAGTTATTCTTCTTCAAGTACTGTTTTTGAGTCAGCTGTTTCTGAGCAGAGGTGCAACACATATTTGACTTTTTCTGTTTTGGCCTTATTGGGACATTCTAGGAATTTGGGTTTCTTTGAAATTACCCTTTTGAATTAAAGTTTTCAATAACAATTCTTGCTTTTTTAATGTCCCCTTTCTGAACAACTTAAAAAATGCGAATACCCTTAGTTGTGCCACATTTTTAAGTATTGTAATATGTTTATAGCACATGCTGTGATTTTTGTTGTTGTTAACATGCTTAATGCACACTTCTCTATTTTGTCTTACAAGACCAAATACTCAGATGTGTCCCCGCTTAAGAATTCCAGTGATGTAGGTTCAGACGTTTACTTCTTTCTACTTTTAGCTGTGCAGACAGCTATTCAAGATATCTATGTTGTGCTTTACTGCCAGGGAAAAAAGGAAGTTTTGCATATTCAGAAGTTCATCTACTTAAAAGTTATGTAGTAGTTTACGATAAGTCAAACTTTGTTTTGTGAATGCTTAGGTCGCATTGGATCTCAAGTAATCATCCCCTATCGCTGTGATCAGTATGACCTCATGTATCTGCGGCCCATGGGTGACCTGGGGCAACTTCTCTTCTTGGTAAGTCTTTTGCTTTGGCTTTAGATCAAATACAATACCATTGCTATACAAGGAAGTCTGTTAATCATTCTCAAAGTCAGAACTCCAGCTATTGTTTAGCCTCTAAATGGAAATGGTGTGAAAGAGCTTTCTTTGATTATGCCTATTTACACATTATCTCATCTTTTTCCCATTTGATGCTCTGGTTACAGGAGTGGGACTGTAAGGACAAAGACTCTATCCGAAGAGCCGTGGAACACAGCAATGTGGTCATTAATCTTGTTGGAAAGGAGTGGGAAACAAAGTAATTTTCCTTTTTTGTTTTTTTTTCTCCCACCATATATAGATAGATTTACACCAGGTATTGGACATTGTAGCCACATTTTGCAGCATGTGTACAGTATGCAGTGACTCTGACATTATTCTTGGTTTCTATGGAAAGGCAAACCTGAAAATTTTTATATAAAAGTTCTTCCATTTCTTTTAATTATTAACTGAAGTCCTGGTTATGATCTGCTTTTGAAAAGTGCATTCTTTCTATAATTTTCTAGCCTATAGCTTTTGTTGTGACAGAGGGTTCTATGTGCTGTTTTCATACACCTTACAGATGTTTAATCAGTGCCTTCCTATAGCTGACAGAGGCTCACTAGTCAGCTTGTATTTACATTATTACAGAAGTGGGCTTTCATCCTGTCACTTTGGCATAGTGAAGAATTGTAGCCTACTAGAATAAGCTGTGATCAAGTTTTTCCTATTCTTTGGCAAATGTTAATAAACAGGAATAGCTGATTGAGAGTCCCTAAGATTAATAACATAATTCCTTGCTAGAATTTTGGCAAAAACACTATTAGCTACATAAGCATTTTTTTTGGAAATAATTTTTTACAATAGTTCCTTTTTGAGATCCATAAAAAAGTCCTGTATTTGTTCTAGTTTGAAAATACCTGTAATAGCCTCATGTGCATTTGGGTTTTTTCTTGTATGCATGCAATTATATCCACTTTGTGTAAAGCCCTGTGCAGAACTGCCAGACGAAACCTCATTAGTTGTGTGATTTGCCTTTATAGGGTACGTAATTTTGCTGTTGTAGTAGACAAAAACAAATGCAGATATCAGTTTCATCTACATTTACAAGTCTAATGCCTTTGTTGCTCTTTTTTTTGCGAAGTCATTTGATGTTCAAATTGTAGAATTAATAGTCAAATTACATTAATAAAACAGAATTAGTAGTCTCATAGTGTACAGTTATTTTTCCTGAAATATGTGCTTGCCAACACACTCGCTGTTTCAGCTTTTTTTTGTCTAGTCAAATATCATACATAATTCTGGGAGGCACTTTGATTTTGCATTCAAGTTTGTAGAACTGTTTTGTTTTTCTGATAGTCACTTAGCTCCTTGTCCCACTGTTGGAGTCTATAACAAAGCTTATTTGGGGAAAAGCCCACCAAACCTAAATTAACTTAAGTCTTGTGCATCTGACAAGTTTTTTTGGAACTTTTGGTATCTTCTTTGAGATAAAAGTAAAAATGTACAAACCAGCTTGCCAAGATTGTTTGCACTGTTGCTGAATTACGAATGTAAGAGTTCAAATGCTAATTGCTGTCAAAACAGGAGACATTTCTTTGTAATGGGGAAGTGAGGAAAGTAAAGAAAGCCTGTACAGTTGACCCAAGGACACTGGTATCTGTTTATCTTTTAGCTAAGTATTTCTTGTGTACTGGCCCCTTTAAAATGTCTGGACTTGCATAAAAAGTGTGATTTATGGAAGGGAGGTTTTCTTTGTTATTGAAAGTAAGTGTGGTGACAACAGCAAAAAGTTTCATTCTAGTTAAAAATCCCCCAAATTCGTTGCTCTGGTCAGTTTCAATAAATTCAAATGCAGAGGAATCTTTGTACATGTTAAAGGCTTTTGGATGTTCCAAACCTTACCACTGTATTGCACATATGTTCTTAAGTTATTTTATGTATCTTGGTATCAGTGGTGGTGCTGGAACTCTTATATGAATTCTGTGCTCTGTTAAACACAAGGTCAGACTAAACATTGCCATTATCCCAAAGTCTATGAAAAACGGTAAGATTAGAAGTAGAGATCAGTTGAAAAAAGTAAAGTCTGCCATTAAATACTTTCCTGCCTTCCTACTATTAGTTTACAGTCTCATCTGTGTATACTGTGGTGTTTGAAAACTCCATAGTTACAGGAGGGATGTTGTTTGTTCTTGTATGTTTCTAAAATCTATTTTTGTGTGTGGAACAGGAGTGATGGTTCCCAGGATCAGATTAGTTATTGAAGGGTCAAAAATAACTTTTTATTTTTAAGGCTTTCTTTAGACTCCAGTGGGATCTGAAGAGCTGTGGGAGTAGATAAGGATATATAGAGAGAGACATTTGGACAAGATGTTTGTTACCCAAAGCAAATGGAAAAGATGGAGCAGGGTGCTCACAAGGACAGTATAAAGACGCGAGAAGTTAATTCTCTTTTTTGCAGTCTTGGGATAGTTGGAAATGATTTTAGGTTAGTTGCCAGCCTATAGTGTTAGTTCTGCTTAGAGACAGAGGTTCTGTATTGTTCTTGATCAGATGCCAAACTAGATTATAGTTGAACCCCCCACTTTAGGCCCCTTGAATGCCATAGAGTTAGTGAAGTTGTTCTTTCTTCATGTTTCTCCTTGAAGTCCCTTACAGCTTCTATGAAATGGTTCTAACTGTTCTGTCAGTGTAAAATTTTCAGTTTATGTTAGCACCTGTGTATTCTGTCATCTGCTTTTGTCTACTTCTGCAGTGCATCTGGCCAAGCTAAGGCTGCTAAGAATTTTTGAGCTCCTTTGTAGTGTAATTGAGTGCATCAAGTCAAGACAAATTTTGAACAGAGCAGGTGTAAAAAGACAGCTTTACTCAGATTTCAAGATGCAGCACTTTAAAAAAAAAAAACAACAAACCTGCTTTCACTTGGAAAGAGTTTACTGTTTGTCACAGATGGCATGGTTTAGTGTGGGGTGTCCCTGCTTATGGCAGGGGGGTTGGAACTAGATGATCTTAAGGTCCTTTCCAACCCCAACTATTCTATGATTCTGAGTGGGCAAGAGGAGTTTTTATATTGATTTAATGTTAGCAGGTGAAAAAGCAGACACTAGTAAAGCTGTAATTGAAGCTTACTATTGCAATTCACTTGTCTCTAGTTTTTGTTGCCTGAAGAGTCCCTCATGAAAGGAAACTTTCCTAGAAACAATGAGCATCAAAATAGGTTTTTTGAAATGTATTCAAGTAATACCAAAATTGTGATTAAAGTAAAATTTGGCTTTTGTCTTGATTTAGAAACTTCAGTTTTGAAGATGAATTTGTAAATATTCCTAGAACTATTGCGCAGATAAGTCGGGAAGCTGGCGTGAAGACATTTATTCATATCTCTCACCTGAATGCTAGCATGAAGAGTCCTTCCAAATACCTCAGGAATAAAGTAAGTCTGGAATCCTTTTGAATATTTCCCAAGAGATGCCTTTTGTTTTGTTTTGTTAGTCTCCCACCCCCTCCCCCCCTCGATCCACCTCTGCTGGGTCTGTTCAAAGGAAATAGGGGTATGAATTTACTATGGAATGTTTTCTGCAACTAAGGAATTTCTTGAGTTACTTGCTTATCAGAGCTAGAAATCCCCCTTAGTACTTCATGTACTTTGAAGGGAAATAGATTGTGTATTACTGAAAAAACTTTCTTCTGTCCTTGACTATCGTTACATCTAAAGTTGCTGTCATTAAGAAAGAGGAACAAGTTTGATGGTTTGGGATCCGATATCAGGCCTAAACATCTAAGGCTGGAATGATCTAGCAAAGTAAGTAGTTGATGCCAAAAAGAATGCTGCAAAGACAGATGAATATCATGATTATAGTTTTGGTATCTTTCTTTTTTTTCTTGTTAGGAGGTATAACTTTTTATTACTGATTTTTCTCTTTTTAATAAAGCTGTTGTCCCACATTTTTTGTTTTGCTTGAGCTTATTTGGTAGCTTTCAACATTTATCAACTCTATAGTATAGGTAGGCCTTAGTGTATTTACCAGACCTATTGGAAAGTAGATAGCTGCCACTGAAATTTCGTACTGTACTTAAGCAGTTCTTGGAGTCTTCTTATAATGCAGTAGGGCTTATGTAAACTTTCTGTTTTCTTCCAAGCTCTGGTCTAATATAAGCAAGAGGAAGTATTTAGGTTAGGCTACTTTCTTTTTGAATCTGTGTTGATGGGACATTTGGGATGTTCTGTAAGACTTTAGCATAGCATCTCAAAGATCAAATGGCCAGATAAAAATAATTTTTGTGCTACTGATGGTATCATTTCTTTCAGTGCTGTAGTCAGGATCCATTATGTTCTGAAAAGGCATTCTTGCCTGTTCAGAATGGATCTAATAAATGTGTTCATTTTAATTGACTGATAGGCTGTTGGAGAGAAAGCAGTGAGGGAAGAATTTCCAGATGCTATAATATTGAAACCCTCTGAGATGTTTGGGAGAGAGGACCGATTTCTCAATCATTATGCAAGTATGTACTCTTGAAATCATAAAACCATGTACAATTTGTATACCTGCCTATAGAGTACAGAGGGAAAACGTGATTTGCTTTTGAGAAGCAAAGAGGTATGTTTTTATCAGAAATATACTGTATTTATTAGTTGAAGGTGTGTACTGGGAAACAATAAATTTTTACCTCATGACTGAATTCTTTCTGAATCTAGTTAGTCTTTGCTATTTGGTTGTTGGGTGGTTTTTCTTTGTTTTGTTTTCTGATTTTGGGCTGAGCTAAGATCTGGTCATCTTAACTCTCAAAATAGTTACCTTTAAAAGTAGTTTTTCAAGATGGTATAATGCTGAAATGTAAAAATCAGCCTGAGCTGTTCTTGGCTCAGAATCACTAGTAATGATTCTGATGTATTGCCAACAAAGTTACTAGACAGGATAGAGTGAAATCTGCTTCTATCTTGCAAAGTGGAGGTATGTCTGAATCACTGTAAGTAAACAGTAAATACAGCCTTCACATTGTTGTTGAGAAAACTGTGCTGAAAACAGTGCTGCTGGAATTGGATGGTAGTTCTTTGCAATTTTATTTTTTTTAAACAGCTAAGTCAGTGTTCAGAATAGATGCACACTCAGTGAAGTGCAAAATATATTAATCACTTACCTGAAAGGGTTCAGACTTTGTTCTCAAGTTACGTATGTGTCTTTCTGTCAGATATGCGCTGGTTTGGTGGTGTGCCTCTTATTTCTCTGGGAAAAAAAACAGTGAAGCAACCAGTATATGTAAGTTTGAATAAACCAAAACAATCCCAAATCTTTTGTGTGTGCCTGTGCGTTGGGTTTTTAGCTTTTCCCCCTGTAAATCACTTCTGAAAGAGGAGTGTGCGCATGCTTTCCTGTTTTCTATTAGTAATTCTCTGAATTTGTTTCTTACAGGTGGTTGATGTAGCAAAGGCAATTATTAACACAATTAAGGATCCTGATGCTAAAGGAAAAACATACGCCTTGGCTGGGTAGGTTACTTTTCTGATTCTAATTAACTGAAGTACTTCTTTTTGGTGTCATTTTTTGGCATGCTGCACAGTACATTTAATTTCTCCATCCATGCACACAGTTTGAGCTACAATAAATTCCACCTCCTTTTTGGGAGGAAAAATGACTCAAGCTGTTATTGTGAGTACTCTGAAAATCCTAGTTTGGGCCCCATTGCATTTAATGTTATGTACATGCACGCAAAGAAATAGGCAGTCTTGGGAAACATACTAGAAAACATAGATTTGGAGAAAATTATGCTGAAGTTGTGTGGAAGCCACCTGGAATTAGAACAGATAGAGGCAGTGTATCTCTTGGAATATTTTTGCGTACACAAGCTCCAAGTCAGAATAGGTTATTAGGATTAAGAATAAACAACATGGCAGATGCCAAGGCCCATGTTTTGATGCTCTTAATATAAGCACTGGAACTGGTCTTCATCTGAAATATGTGGTAAAAAGAACATTAGTTTTATTGATAAACAGTTGCTAATTAGTCAAGGTATAAATGATGCTGAGCTTTTTTTCTATTGCATGCGTATCTCTGTCTTCCCCCTCTGAAAATGTGCCTAGTATCTGATTTTGCAAAAGGTTTATCTGAGATTGCGTTGTTTTTTCTGTTTGTGTTGTGACACTGTTGCAGTGACAGCTCTTTATTCCTGTAAAGCAGAGATCATTGCTGGTCTGTCTTTTTACTCGTGTGATTTCACTTTCTTCACTGCTGTCACTGAGCTGTTGAGAAAGATGTTATCCTGGTAGCTATGCTGGGTGTGTTGTATGCTCTGGAAGAGGCAGCAAGCAGGTCTTCAAATTCTTTTGGATCATGCTGAGGAACTTCTGCTTAGAAACTAGCAAAATAAGAGGAAGAAGCTACCAATGGTCTGAAAGGTACTATTAACAATAACAACAAGGTTAAGGAACTTGAGGTTGCTTTCAAATCACAGGGATGATACAATGTGTCAAGTTAAAGGATGAGTGGAAACAAATGTTACAGCCGTTCAAACCTAAATTTTTTATCAAAGAGAATACATACCTAGGTGTCAGACACAACTAAGGCAAAACCGAAAACTGTGATGAAAATACTTATTTGAGTGACTGTGATATCTTCTGGGGGGCAACTTGAGGATGGGTCAATATGTATTGAAAGCTGCCTGCCACAAAAGGAAGAAGTGTCTGCTTTTAGGTTCATCATTATCTCACAAAAGCAACTGCACCAACTGCAGGAGAAATTGAGAATTGCACACAAAACAAAACACTATTTGCAGCCAAGTGGGAGGGCGGTTGGTTAAACTTTGAATGTACCTTGCAGTTTTCATGTCTCATTTATTGGCAATTTAGTGAAGGCCAGGAGTTCAGTTACCAGGTTTTGGAGGCAGGAATTCAAACAAGGATGCCAGAGTGTCACTGCAAGGAATACAGTTTCAGGGCCATAACAGTGACTGAAAAGACCTTGGTCTAAACCAGAGATCCAGATCAGTGTTGGAAAACCAAAGGAACTCTGCAGCATAACCCTTGACTAAATCCGTATGTTCTGTTTTGTTTCGTTTTGTTTTGTTTTTTTTTTCCTTCCTGCTATGTGGTGGAATGGAGTTTGAACTGTGGCAGCTAGTGGTTTTTTTACCTTTTCCCCTCTTTCCTCTGTGGAATTGGTTTTGCTTCCTCTACTTATTAAATCTTCTGCCTTGAATGGTAATGCTCTCTAGAGCTTGCTGTCTGCTAGAATTGTGGTTAATGTTATGAAAGTTTGTGTGAAGTTCTGTTCTTGGTGAAGTTGTATTGTTGATGTTTGCTAATTCATAAAGGAACAAACAGTATTTATGTTTATTTTCACATTTTTTTTTAAGTTTGGCTGTACTGTATATTCTTATATCTCAGGCAGTAATCCAGCCGCCTGGATGAAGCTCATACAAAGTTTCAAGTATTGAATTCTTTTGAATTCTGCCAAATACGCTGACCTACCTTTAAGTGTATCCATTAGAAAGTTTTTTCCTAATTTGCTTTTACGAACTGAAGTAGCAGTAATTTGGGTTTCTGGCTTTTTTTCAGCATTTATCAACAAATTTTGTTTGTGGTTATTGGTATCGCTGTTCTTTTTGAAGTACCTGCCAGTGTTCATGCATGCAACCTCAGACCTTGATACCTCTGAGATCTTAGGTTTATCAAACTAATTCATGTCCTTTGTATCATAGTCTTGGATTTTTGGACTGTATGAAGTTTTGCATACGTAAGTCTTACTCTAGCATAGTCTAGCCTCAACAGCCCCATGCAATGCTGCAGGCTTGGGAAAGAGTGGCGGGAAAGCTGCTCAGTGGAAAAGGACCTAGGGGTGCTGATTGATGGCCACTGAACATGAGCCAGCTTGTGCCCAGGCAGCCAAGAAGGCCAATGGCATCCTGGCCTGTATCAGCACTGGTGTCACCAGCAGGGCCAGGGCAATGAGTATCCCCCTGTACTCTGCACTGGTGAGGCCAAACCTCGAATTCTGTGTTCAGTTCTGGGCCCCTCATTACAAGAGTGATACTGAGGTGCTGGAATGGGTCCAGAGAATGGCAGCAAAGCTGGTGAAGGGACTGGAGCACAAGCCTGATGAGGAACAGCTAAGGGAACTGGGGTTGTTTAGTCTGGAGGAGAAGAGGGGACCTTATCGCTGTCTACAACTGCCTGAAAGGAGGATGGAGTGAGGTGGGGATCTGTCTCTTCTCCCAAGTAACAAGTGATAGGACAGAAGGTAACAGCCTCAAGTTGTACAAGGGGACATTTAGATTAGATATTAGGAATAGTTTCTTCCCACAGGTTGCTCAGGCATTGGAAGAGGCTGCCCAGGGAAAAGGTGGAATCACCATTCCTGGAAGTGTTCACAAACTGTGTAGATGAGGCCCTCAGTGATATGGTTTCATGGCGGCCTTGTCAGTCCTGGGGTAATGGTTGGACTTGATATTAAAAGTGTTTTCCAACCTAGCTGATTCTACAATTCTCTGATTCTTAGTTTTGACTAGGAACACACTTTATTCAGTATAACTGTGGTGGGTTAGCCTTGGCCAGCAGCCAGATGCCCACTCAGCTACTCACTCCTCCTTCTAAACAAGACAGTAAGAGAAAATTGCATAAAAGATGTATGGGTTGAGATAAAAAAAAAGGGGAGGTTGCTTACCACTTATGTCATGGGCCGAACACACTCAAGTTGGGAAAACTTAATTTTACCTACTGCCAATTTAAATAGATTTGAATAGTGTAAAATAAATTAAAAAAAAAATAAAACTCAAAACACAAAAGAATAAACCAACACTGCCTCCCTTCCTCCACCCTTTCCCCAGGCTCAACTTCAGTCCTTCATTCTTGAATCTCCTACCCCTCTCCCTGTGCAGCGCAGGGGTATGGGCAACATCAGGTTATGTAGTCAGTCCATAACAGTTCCTTCCTGTTCCTCCAGCCTCTTCACACTTTCTCCCACCTCCAGCCTGGGCCTTTTCATAGGCTGCAGCCCTTCAAGAAGAACTTGCTTTCGTGTGGGCTCTTCATGAGCTGCAGGGGAATTTCTACTTAGGTGCCTGCTCTCACCTTAATGTCTGCAGGGCTGTTTATCATGCTTCCTTCCCTCACTTCTCTGGGCCTTTGTGGCATTTTTCTCCTTCCTTAAATAACATTATTTCAGAGGTGCCATCTCTTGTCTGAGGGTCTCAGCTGTGCTCTCTGGTGGGTCTGTTGGAGCTGGCTGTCCCCAGCATGGGGCAGCCCCAACCTCTCCACATAAGCTGCCCCTGCAGCTCCCCTTCCCAGTGCTTCATGGGTACCAGCCTTTTGGACCTAACTGATACCTCCTGTCTGACATGGTAGAATACATAGACTCATGGAATGGTTTGGGGTTTGGGTTAGAAAGGACCTTAAGGTCATCTGGTTCCAACCCCCTGCCATGAGCAGGAATGCCATGTCACCCAGGCTCTGTCCAGCCTGACCTTGAACACTGCCAGCGAGGGGGCATTTGCCACTTCTTTGGGCAACCTGTTCCAGTGCCTCACCACCTTGACAGGGAAGAACGTCTTCCTTATATGTAATCTAAACTTCCCCTGTTTAAGTTTAAACCCATTGTTCTTTATCCTATCACTACAGTCGCTGACGAAGAGTCCCTCCCCAGCATCCTTGTAGGCCCCCTTCAGATACTGGAAGGCTGCTGTGAGTTCTCCAGGCAGCCTTTTCTTCTCCAGGCTGAGCAGCCCCAACTTTCTCAGCCTGTCTTCATACAGGAGGTGCTTGAGCCCCTTATCATCTCCATGGCCTCCTCTGAACTTGTTTCAACAGCTCCATCTCCTATACTGGGGACACCAGAACTGCACACAGTACTGCAAGTGGAGTCTCATGAGAGCAGAGGGGCAGGATTACCTCCTTTGACCTCTGTGAAGTTTGCTTTCAAACCCAATGATGAAACAATTTTGCAGTTTGTGACTTACACTGTTAACCATTGCTGATGTCAGATTATGTTTTTCTAACTTAATCATTCTTTATTTCAAACAGTACAGAATCTGGAGAGCCAAGATCTGTCCTCCTCTTGTGAGGAAAATGACAAATCTGTCAAATTGTTTAGATTGAAGGAAACAGGCCTTTGGAGGGCTTCCAGATTTTTGTCTGTTGCTGCAAGTATTCAAGTACACCTATATTACCCATAATTTTTGTTGCTTTTTCTTTAAGACCTAACCGGTATTTCCTGTACGACATGGTGGAATACATCTACGCAGTTATCTTTTGGACCTTTATTCCGTATCCACTTCCACGTCCTCTCTACCAGTAAGTGGGACCCTTCTTTCTCTAAGAACTTGGGATCCACCAGGCACCATGGAAGCATAAATGACTGTTTCATTGGTTAATTAATATTGCCAGTTGTTATTTAACATGGTAGGATTGTAGAAACTGGCATTTTCTAGATACTTGTTAGCTAGCTTTGAGTCTTCAGCTCAGGCACAGGCCTGTGTTTGATGAGCTAGTATGTGAAAAGTGTACTTGTAATAAGCTTAGTTATTTATTCCAGAGTTATTGAATGGCTTTGCTGAGTCAACAAGTAGTGAAAAGTCCTAAGCTGGGCCTCATCGGTAGCCATCAGTAGCAAACTAAACAAATCTATAGTAACACCACAGGGAAAATCTGTGTGTATGGTACTGACCATAGGCCCTGACAGATTTTTTGGCAGCAGCTTAAAGTATTGCTACTGTCAGCTGTTCTTCCAGTCTAGTGAGCATTGCCACCCTGGAAGCAGAGTTGGGGTAAGGGTGGGTATGGGTATTGATTGATCATCTAGTTCAGTCCTTTGTAGTGATTTGAGCCCAGTTTGAAGGTAAGTTTGTACTGAGATCTTGGCCTGGAAATTTGAGCAATGCAGTTGTTAGCAAGTGTTTCTTTGTCTGTTTGCTGTGTAAGGGCAGTAACATCTTTAGAAGATGGTAGTGAATTGGGAGATAGGAAGGGAAAGATGTAGCATCACTTCAGTTGACTGCAGTGGATGGATTGCGAAGGCCCTATTCACGTGCACTGAGCTGCTTCTGCAGCTGTACGTTTTGGCCTCAGAGGCCACATAGAAGCTTATTTGCTCAATTGCAGCTACTGAGTAAGATGTGCAATATAAATCAGTCTGGGTATAGTCCTTAAGGCATAATCATATACTTTTGGGGAGCTACCTCAAACAGTAAATGCCATTTCAGAAGTTGACCTCAGCATGGTTGAGATGTGTTAATGCTTGGGGTGCTGGTCCTCCTCAGTTTTAGTACAATGCAAACTAATAAGCTAAAAAAGTCATCAGCTAAAAAAGAACCCTTCTACCAATCAGCTAATAGGACTCATTCCTCCAATATAATTCATGTAACTGATGATGAATAATCCTAGAACATCTGAAACTGTTGTGTCTGCTCTGAATTGGCTGTAGAGGCATCAGCTCAGTGTGGGTTAGCTGACACAGAGCAGCTTATTAAAAAGTTACTGTTTAGGTGCTTATTAGTTTTATTCACGTTTGCTGAAGTTCATGTTAATGGGCTAAGCTAGGTAGTGTTTCAAATTTTTGAGAAAAGAGTGCATCTGAAAGCCTAGTTTTGTGCAGTAGCTTAGTAACCCTAATCTGCCAGGTGACCACTTCAGAAAGAGATTCTGTCTCAAATGAATACTGTTGGTCCCAAGACACTGGGGAGGAGCTGTATTATTTTACTTTCTCTGCCAGATTCTCTTTCTTTCAAGAGGAACTTAATTTCTCTAAACTGCAAATATACTAATCCTCATAATTTTTAATAGATGCAGATTGCTCCTGATTCCATCATCTTGTTTGCGTGGCTGTTAATTTAGTTGTCAGCAAGCATGTTTCCTCATGGAGGCATTGACTCAAACTTTGTGACTAGTTGGATTATTGCCTACACTACTAGGGAACAGAGTTTGGATGAAAGGCAGGGGCAAGACTGAACCCTCTGGTGTGTGGGGAATTTGACGTGGAGGTTTACTTTTCCTACCTAATAACACTCATTTTTACTTAAATATCTGCTCCTCCATTCACTTCCAAAGGAAAAGGAGACAAAATAATTCAGTAGCAAACCGTTGAAGTTACCAGAAGCACAGCTAAGAACTTGCTGGCTGGCATGTTCACTATTCTAATGAATAGCGTGTGAGAACAGCTACAGAACACACTCTTGCTCACAGTCTGTTAAGTGTGAAATATTTTTACCAGTTCTTGTTTTCTTTTGTGCATCTGGATAATGACTATGCTTGTATAATACTCTTTCTAATGACAGCTTAATTGCAAGATTCTTTGAAATGAATCCGTTTGAACCATGGTTAACACGAGACAAAGTGGACCGGGTAAGTGTAGGACAATCCACAAATTCTTTTCGGAAAATGTTTTGTATGTTTGTAACTTGCAGTTGTAGTTTTGCATTCAAGCAGTGCTGAAATATGTGTACATCATGTGGAGTTGAATTTCAGTTCAGTGGCTAGAATTTGATTCTAAAGACTTTCAGGCTGTTTGAATTCAATGAAATATATGTATGAATGTACTCCCCACTTTTACGTAACTAGGGAGTTTATGTACCTCTAGGTGCATTAAAATAATTTACACCATCCAGGTAATGATGTTTTTAACAAGCTGAATTGACAGTGCTGGATACAGCTCAAATTCTAGAGTGCATTTCTTGTGAACATGTTGCAGCTTTATATTCGTTCCTAACTTCTCAAGAGTGTCTTAAGTGGGGGTGGAGGAATAACTTGAAAAAAACCAACTGCAAGTGAGGAAAAAGTAGGATTTAGCAAGTATTAGTGTCAAAACTGGCATGTGTAAGTTAGCAAAGATAGTCATGTACTCTGACAGTCTCTAAGCTTGCTGCTCTCTAAAAGTTGCAGGTACTCTCCCAACTATTTTGCAGAGTTGGAAATCTAATGGCTTTGTTATGCTGCAGTATTAACTTATTTTGACCTGATTTCCCCCAAATTAATTTGAGATAGGGTACTACCATGAATCTCAGGAAACTGGGTCCTATACTTAGTGCTGCTTACTGAATAGCTATAAGCAATTAATTCCTGTGTTATATTTCTCCATCTGTGAAATAAACTGGTTTCCTATTCTGTTTAGAAGTAATTGTGAAAAACTGTGGATAGTATGTGTAATAAAGGAGGTAAACTTACAGTCTAGTGCAATTCCCTGCCCACCCCCAAACCACTGACTCATCCCCCATACTTGAGAGAGTTGGCATCGTAGTTCTGTTGTCTGTATTTACCCAGGATGTAGATCTAACATCTCCTTCCTTCTAGCTGCCTTTGTAGTTTCTAGAGATACGTTTCATCGAAATCATTAAAACTACTGCAGTTCAGCTATAGCATGGGTAGTGTAAGAGGTGGAGTTTCTCCATGTCATGTCTGTGTTTTGATAGTTCCTCTTTCACAGCTTTTCATCCTTAAGTAATCTACACAAAATTAGATGTGGTTGGCTTTTGAAGACCTTTCAAGGAATAACAGCATAAGAGAAATCCCCATTTTCTAAGACATAGGTCATATGTGTTGTGAATATGGTAATGGACTTAAATATTTGTTCTGTACAGGACCCTGTTCGAAACTATGAACAGAGAAAAACAACCTACCAAAGGTGATAATTCAAAGTACATTTTCTTGACAAAGCAGAATGTATATAATTGCGGTTCAAATACGCACTTG
Organism: Agapornis roseicollis; assembly: GCA_002631895.1. Lineage (NCBI taxonomy): Eukaryota > Metazoa > Chordata > Aves > Psittaciformes > Psittacidae > Agapornis > Agapornis roseicollis. The sequence goes on from NDXB01009637.1 coordinate 146,336, forward strand.
CAAGTTTGGCCTGATTCTGTGGTTGCAATGCAGTGATCTTCCAGATAGTGTGCACCTAATGGAAAGAAAATGAAGACAGTTTCTGGATATCTCACTGTTATTTATTCCTGAATCTAAATCTGAAGCCTGAAAGACTTTTTGCTGGATGCAGAACATCTGTGTCTCCTGTTGAATTACATTTGGTACTTGATACCTTGTGTAATTATGCCACAGTTCTGTAGGGCCACACGGAATCTTTTTGTATTTCCAGAGGAAGACACTGAGCCAAAATCAGTCAAGGAACTGGGACTGACACAAAGTTAGCTGAGTGCACATTTGCGTTTGAATAGGTCAATAGATCTACTACAGGATGCAGCGTTCATTCTTGGAAGAAACATTCTTGAATATGCAGCCTTAAAACTGTAGTAGAATCTCCCAAGAGCTGCCATTTGTAGAAAATTGTTTTGGGGCATACTAAAATGTTTCTAATACCATGGATTTACACTGCTTTGTTTCCGTAAAAGAAAAAAGGTGACAGGCGTAAGTACACAATACAATTTTTAGTGTGCCCATGATTGTGTTGGGTGTAATGCTGTTCATTCCATCAAGTCAGTAACTTTTTTGTCTTCTTTCCTCCCTCCTCTCCCCCCCTCTTTTCTTTTTTAAAGTTTCACACAACAGACATGAAATTTCCTGACCTTCCTGGTTTGGAAGACCTGGGTATTGAACCAACACCTCTAGAACAAAAAGCTATTGAAGTTCTGCGCCGTCACCGCAGATTCCGCTGGTTGGACGCTGAGCTAGAGGAAGCAAAACCAGCTAAGACCTGTCCAGTTTAACAACTGATAAGGTGGTTTCTTGACACTTGTTAAACTGCCTTTGTATAACCGAATTTGTTTGGAGAACTATGTACATACTGAGTAAAATACATCAATTATGTAAACTATATTTCACTAGTGTTGTCTTTTCACTTATGGAAGTCTGTCATTGAAATGCAATTTTGCTCTTTAAAAGGTCATGAAAATAAATTGCATATTGTTGCTTAGCTGCTGACCATTAAAATATTTTGAAGATTGGGACTAGAGGGAATGTGTCTTAACACCAGCCAGTTTCTCCTTTGGCTGTCAAAGTAAACATGTCACTCTTTTTCAGTAGGTGCTCAAGTGATTTGAAGAATGTTGTAGTTCAGGACTATGTCACCTAGAATATGGCCTTTCCAACAGTGATTGCTGGTACTGCCACCTATTTAGTTTATGAGTGCTCAGATAAAGACTGGTTTTAAGTTCTTGACTCTTCTGAGCTTTGTTTTCTGAACTGAGCAGAACCAGTGTAGAATATACCAACCAAAATGGCAAAAGCTGTTTTTAAGGTCAAGAAGTGTCAATCTGACATGTAAACAAGTTACTATGTGTCATTTGATCTCTTGTGATAGTTATATGTGCTGCCTGTCATAGACATAAGAAAATCTATTTTCTTCCATTTTGTCATGAGGAAGTCTGTTTTTTATATGCCTAAGTCTTTCTTTCAGTAAGAGGTTGAAACATTGCTCTCTATTTTCAGTCGCTTTAAGATCAAAGGAAGATCTATGCCTGAATTTGATCAAATCTTTTTGTTTCTATATGCAAAAAGTTGCTGGAGTTGTTTTTCATATTCAAAACACAGCTTTTCTAGTGGCTTCATTTGCACCACAGACTACTCCTACGAGATCCTAATACAGGTAAGCATTAGATGGAGAACATGCAGCTGATGAACACCCATGAAAAGTTTGCTTTATGCAGCCTGCTATGTATCAGATAGAATACAGGTAAGGTGGAGTGTTACATTTGAGTGAGGCCGCACCTTGAGTACTGTGTCCAGTTCTGGGCCCCTCAGTTTAAGAAGGACTTGGAAATGATTGAGCGCGTCCAAAGGAGAGCAACGAGGCTGGTGAGGGGCTTGGAGCACAAGCCCTATGAGGAGAGATTGAGAGAACTGGAGTTGTTTAGCCTGGAGAAAAGGAGACTCAGAGGTGACCTTATCACTCTCTACAACTTCTTGAAAGGAGGTTGTAGACAGGTGGGGCTTGGTATCTTTCACCAGGCAGCAACGGACAGAACGAGAGGACACAGTCTCAAACTGTGCCAAGGAAGGTACAGGTTGGATATTAGGAAGAAGTTTTACACGGAAAGAATAATAAAATATTGGAATGGTCTGCCCAGAGAGGTGGTGGAGTCACCATCCCTGGATGTGTTTAAAAAGAGACTGGATATAGAACTTGATGACATGGTTTAGTGAAGGTGTAGGGCATGGGTTGGACTTGATGATCTTAGAGGTCCCTTCCAACCTGGTGATTCTGTGATTAGTGCTCAGCTGCCTCAAGTTTGGTTTTCCACAGCACTTGGCTTTACACAGCATTTCTGCTTCCTACCTTGTAGAAACTATAGTGTGGTTTCTTATTATTTATTCTTCCAGTGCAACTTCTTTAGGGGTCTTGAGTGTAATAATAAAGTCACTTGCAATACAGTCTAGCAAACTACTATAATAACTACTATAATACAGCTTCACCAGTCATTCTTATTCTTGTTTATCAATGAGATCTTCCTTCTTATTCTATCCCTAGTTTCTCAGATTGCAGTAATTCTTCACATAATCTACAATTTGTGAAGTACTGAACGTCCTTAAATGTGTGGACTTGCAGTTTGTGCTAAAGACCCTTGGTTGTCAAGCAAAGTGTATGGAAGACGGGAAAAGGGGGCTGTTGTTTTCCACTCTCCCCACAAGAGGTCACTGGTAGAGCAGAAAGTGGCAATGGTCTTTTAAGTGCAATGAGTGCTGCTGCTTTTTACGCCCTGTCTCTTGCTCAGGCTTTGCAGTTTCTCGTCTGTCTTTCCTGCCTGCTGGAAGCCAGCAGACTGTCCAGAAGGGTTTTTTTCAGAGCAGGCCCCAAACTGTACATTGACAAACTTAGGTACACTGGCATAATAATCCATGGCTCTGGTACCACCAAAGAAAATAAAAAAGGGTTCTGAAAGTCTAAAAGAAGCAGGAGTATTTTAGCACAGGTAAGCACACTTCTATGCATCAGGGGAAACAATCAGACCAGCTACCACGATTTATTTCCATGTGAAGGTCACCTTTTTGGAATTCATGAATCAAACAATCTATTGGCATATCTATGGTGTGTCTTCTTGGAGCTGTCAGAAACATAACTAAACCAAACTTTTTCTTTGCATATTTTCTTCCATACTCCTTTGTATTATTTATGAAATATAAGACATCTAATTTTCTGGCTTGGCCAGTGTCATTGAAGAGAAGGAGGTACGGTGTTTTGTGTATGGAGTTACCTCCGTGCTATCATGAAAGATGAGTTGAAGGATTGATTTTTGTCCTTGGAAGTAAGTGAAAGGACTAAGCTGTTTTTGGAATACTGTATTGGATTTGCTTGGCAAACTTTTGGTAGCATGGGGGCTGCTAGAAGATGCCTCATGTCCAGTACAGCCAATACTAGCTGGTTCCAAGACAGACTCATGGCTGTCCACGGCTAAGCCCATCAGTGATGGTAGTAGTGCCTCTGGGATAACATAGTTAAGAACGGGTTAAAAACCTCAGTGCAACAGCAGCTTGAAGAGAGGAGTGAGAACATGTGAGATAAGCAGCCCTATAAAAGCAAAGGAGAGGAGATTCCTATCCAGCCAATGGAGGTCCATGGTGGAGCAGATAGCCACTGGCAGCCCATGGAGGAGCCCCCACTGTCGGAGCGAGTCCAGAGGAGGACCATGAAGATTTGGGACCTGGAGCACCTCCCCTATGAAGACAGGCTGAGAGAGCTGAGTTCAGCCTGGAGAAGAGAAGCTTCTGGGGAGACCTCAGAGCAGAAAGCGGAAGCAGGACTTTTTATAAGGGTGTGTAGTAACAGGACAGAAGAGAGATTAAGATTAGGTATTGGGAAGAAATTCTTTACAGTGAGGGTGATGAAGCACTTGAACAGGTTGCCCAGAGAAGTGGTAAATGCCCCACCCCTGGCAGTGTTCAAGGCTGGGTTGGATGGACCTCTGAGCAACCTGGTCTAGTGGAAGGTGTTCCTGTCCATGGCAGAGGTTTGAAACTAGATGATCTTAAAGATCCCTTCCAAACCAGCCTGTGGTTGTATGATTTTGGTAATAGGGGTGAGTGTTCCTTGCTTTAAAACTATTGAGTTCACTCATCTGAGGATCACCCCTGAACCTGGCTATTGCAAGCTAACTCTGCCTTTTTGACTCTTTGCTGTATGAAAATCTGCCAGGGGTGTTACAGAAGCAGGAAGGTTCTCCAGGCTTCCTTGGCCCGGAGAGGTTTGTAAACAGGAGCTTCAGTGAACAGCTGGAAGGATTCTCACTTAAAAAAAATCTAGTTTCTTCTGGATTTATATCTGGTTTCTCATGTCTAAAGGGGCATCAACACTTCATTTTGTCTCTGTTATAGCATTTGTGATGTCTGTCTGCCATTGAATTAACTGGTGTGTAAGGCTTAAACTTCTGCTGTAGTGTTTCTGCAAGTAGGTTAATACTGGGGTCTCTACTCTCTGAAGTTGCCTATTGTCTTGAGCCAACAGGATGAAGACTTATTAGGGGAGGGGTGGATTAACAAGAACATATACATGTTCTATAAGTAGCATTTTCTTAGGAACTCCACCTCAAGCAAACACTGCTGTCACTTAAAGCTGAGGATGGTCCTGCATGTGGTGAGGCTGTCCTGGGCAAAGTACAGGGTTGTGTTCCAGGAAACTATTAAAACAGAGCAGTAACTTATCACTGTGATAACACTGAGTGAAAAAGAAAACAGAAGTTGTATGCCTGTTTCCTTGTGCCTTTATGATCCTTACCTGTTTCTCATGTACATTTCTATGTTTTATAGCCTTAAGTTGGTTTTGGATATGAAAGAGAGATTAAGCTATCAGTCTGTGATAAACTCCAGGTCACCAGTTCTTTTGCCAAGACTTGGCTTCACTCACTCTGGTCACTCCAGTTGCTGGCACCACAGGCACACAAGTTCATAGAATCATAGAATAGTTCAGGTTGGAAAGGACCTTAAGATCATTTAGTTCCAACCCCCCTGCCATGGGCAGGGACACCTCACACTAAACCATGTCACTCAAGGCTCTGTCCAACCTGGCTTTGAACCCTGCCAGGGATGGAGTGTTCACCACTTCCCTAGGCATTCCAGTGCCTCACCACCCTGACAGTAAAGAACTTCTTCCTTATATCCAATCTAAACCTCTCCTGTTTAAGTTTGAACCCATTACCCCTTGTCCTACCACTAGAGTCATTAATGAAGAGTCCCTCCCCAGCATCCCTATAGGCCCCTCACTGAGAAAACAGACTTTATAATCTGTAAACATTAAAAAACCCAAACAGATTCTGTTTCT